>PITA01015316.1:0-50527 GCA_004023965.1 Spilogale gracilis
AAGAATTTGGGATCTGGTTAAAGAAGTACATTATAAACAGGAAATACCATTATAGGCATTCATTACACTTAAGTTGCTGGTGAGAAATGTCAATGGTTTTAAAGAGAAAAAGAAAACAGCTAAATATTCTGAAGAGTCTCCTATAGGCAGGGTACTTCATTAGGCTCAGACCTGCAGGGGCTGGAAGCTTGTAAGAAGGTATTATATTTAAATTTCCACTTCGGTTTGCAGATTTATATTATTTTTCTATGTATAGAGAAGATATAGTTGGAAAGCTGCATATTATAAAAGTGAAGTTCAGATGTGCTTTTCTAGCTAGATATTTTTTCTAGGTAAATATTTCAAAAAAAAAAAGAAGCAAGAAAAGAAAAAGAAAAAAAAAAGAAAAAGGTTAAAAAAATAACAAATAGTTACATAGCAGATTCCATGCACCAGGAATTTAGAGAAAGGTTTTAGAAATATTAATTCATTTAATGCTCATTGAAATTTTAGGAGATAGGTGCTATTATTATCCCCCCAAAAGCATGAAACATCTGTGGCCCTGAGTAGGTTATTGAATCCAATAGAGAGTTCAGGTTTCTCACCACTGTACTTTGAAGGAAAAATTTGTTCTCTTAAATCAAAATGTGAGTATTATTTGCCCATTTCTACTCTAAGTCACAACTCCAAGTAGAATATAGTTACGTTCTTATAAAAAAGGTTCATATGAAATTATACTGAGAATGTCCTCTCTCTCTCTCTCTCGTGGCTTTTCTCTATTTTAAGTAAGAAACTTAGAAAATATTCTTTGTCATTGCTTTAAAGTATATGGTATGCTAATCTCTTTCAACTACATTTTGAACAAGCATTTGAGAGTTCCTGAGGCAGAGGATAAATGGTTCCTATAAGTTCAACTGAAAGGAAAGGCAAAATTCAGAAAACATCAACTATCTTAGAAATGGGAAAAAAAAAATTCTCCATGGTAGCTCTAATTAGCTTTTAAAAACTTCTTTCATACCAAATATAAGATTTTCTGCAGAAGAATACAGTCTTAGTCAAACTGTATATACATTTAGTTGAAGAGCATATGATGCTCCTGTTTCACTCTCATAGACATATATGTTTTAGGTAGTCTTAACTATTTGAGACATGATACATTATTTGGTTGTTTAGTTCCTTTCCTCTCAAATGTTTTGTTTGTTAACAGGCAATCTGGGACTACAGCTGATGCAAGGACATTGCCCAGCTCATCTGCTATGCCCACTGCTGTGACAGGTCTGGGTGTTGGTTGAGGGGGAGCAGGGCTGGGCGGGCAGGGGGTTGGTTGCAGATCCTGCCCTGCAGGCTTTTTCTGCTTCTTAGGCAATGCCTCCAATCAAAGCTGCTAGTAACAGTTTGATACGTGGACCTAGTGCTTCAGAGTTTTGTATTTTATAAATATTTCTCTTTATTAGCACTCAAGTCCAAAAGTCCCCAATCCCAAGGCAAAGCAGAGTGTCTATTTAACTAATTACATTTTCAAATGTTTTCTCTCATTTTTCTTCCTTATTTCTGTTTTAATTTGTAACTGTATGAAACTTTACTTTTAGATGGGTATATCAATCTAAATTCATCCAATTATGATCATTTATAAAATGATTATTTTGGATTTGTTGTTGGCATCTCAGTCGTCTTTATTCTTGCCACAAATGTCTTTCTTTTTATAATCTATTAACCAATTACCTTTCTTCTTTTCAATTACCTCTCCTTGTAGAACTCAGGTGCAGTATACCATCTCATAGCTGTTCTCCTTCTCTTGGACACATAAACCCACAGCACCAGAAAACATACAAGTTGGTCAAAAGATTTGATTTGTTGAAAAACAGCAATAGCCAATTCCTAAAGCTGCTTTATTGTCATTATTATAATTATTGTCATTATTACTGATGTCCTTTTACCCTCCACCTGAACAACATGAAGATCTCTGATGTGCTGAAGTATGGGGTGCAGCAGCAATGTCTAGGCTTAAAGTTTGAGAAGTTCAGTCCTAGGGATAACCTAATGGTGCCTCTTTCCCTCTCTGTCTCCACCTTTCTTTCTCATTTGAATGCTCTCTTACCTATGCACAGAGAAACTGAGACCTTCCCAAGTCTACTTCTGCAGAGTATCTGAAGTCTGATACAATTTCTCCAAGCGAGAAGGATGTTGCCTGAAATTTACATCAGAGACTAACAGTATAAATTCTGAAGTATCTAACATACTTTTTCTGTAATGTTCTGTAAAGATGTGACTCAGTAAAACATTCAGCAGGGGCTAATTTTGCAAATCTCAAAGCTTCCTCTCACATCTTGTGCTAACCTGTCAATATTCTGATATTCCTAACAGCTTGCCTGAAGCAACTAGCACACTCTGGACTTAAGCAGCAATTGCAAAAGATGTTTAACTTTTAACTCAATTCTGGAATTTAACTGTCATTTACGTGATTAGTTAGAGTGACATTCCAGAATAGTGAGCTCTTGGGATCATCAAAATTTAATTTTCTTTATGGATGTAACACAGGAGATTATGTTCAGTTTATTAGTTTTGACCCTTTACACTTAGACAATTATCCAGTTTAATTTGGCTTATAGACTACATAATTCATGTGGCCTGGTTGTTATGTACTTTTATTCTACGGATGTTACTTGAAATGCCTGAATTAGAGGTTCTTGCTTCCTTCACTTCTGTAGAAAGTAGCATCCTGAACAGGAAGCAGAAGAGAAGAAAAAAGAGAAGAGATTGTTTTATTTTCAGACAAAGAAAAGTTCAGAAGAAAATAAAGAGAGACATGAATTATCAAAACATAAAATAATGTGAATATTCTTACCTTTATATCTTATATTGCATTTTGTCTTAATTCTTATTTCTGGAACAGAATGTAACACTTTCAATAACAAATCTTTTAAAGTCTTAAAATAATAGGGCTCCTATAAAAATATATTCTATAGAATTATGATGTTTAGCACAGTCTGATATTAGTCACATAGAGCAATCTGGATTTAAACATTAATAAATCATAAAATACAGTCACATCTAGAATTGAGTTTTAGTTGCGCTAGCTACATTTCCAGTGTGTAATCATCCTATACTATCACCAAGTGCTTAATAGCCAAAGCTATCATATTGAGCAGCACAGAAAAAGAACATTTCCCTCATCTATTGATCGTCCAAGCCAGACCTAAATTGCAGGCATAGTACTTCCAGTACGCCTGATTCTTTCCATTACATGCCCTAGTGCTTCCTCCTTAAGCATAGTTTGTTGCTCACCACAGAGTCTACTGTTTGTGGTCCTGGGAGTGACATCTAGCCTTGTCCACACCGTTAGTTCAGGAAAAATGTTGCAAGATTGATCTTAAGAACAAGGAGGATGTTCAAGCCTTCTGAAAGTTCCTGATTACAGTCCAACCAAATGCCTGGTATGAGGGGGAGGCTGAGAAACAGCGTTTATTCTTGGCGGATTGAGGATCAATTCTGAAGACTGGAGGACGTCAAGGAAAAGGAGGAAGAAAGCATATTAAGATGAGAAACCTATTGATTGATTGATTGATTAAGGCCTGGTAATTTAAATTTGTGTAGTTAAGCCGAAAGAGCTATGATCAGCACAAAACTTCCAAATCTATACAAGTGACTTTTCCCATAAGCAGAGTAAAGGCACCTGATTTCTTGAATTGCATTCTATGAAATGGGGGTTGGGATGAGAAGTTTGCCTGTGTTGAGTCATTCCTCATGAGTGCTCTGCTAACCAACCTATTGTGCCTTTTTGGACAGACAAGGAACTTCAAAACTGCTAAGATAAAGTAACTTTCTCAAAACCTTTCTGCTAATAAATACAAAAAATAAGGATTGAAACTCAGGCTTACTGGCTTTCAAAATTGTGATTTTTGATACCACACATAATATGGTTTTGAGGTATAGAAAAAATTCCTCCATACCCTGAAATACTTGACACAAATCATCATCATTTACTTTATACAAATCATTTACATGAATGATCCTTGGATATCTGACCCAGATATCCATGTCTGAATCAGATCCTGCAGTGGGCTTCATTCTCCCTGGCCCATGGTGCAAGGACCACCGATGTCCATAAATACCACCTATACCCCATTCCTGACAAAAGTCCAGAGTTTTTTTGAAGTCTGTGCTGATGAGTATGCATATGGTAGAAATAGTGCTTCCTAGAATCCACACTTCATTTGTATGTTCAAATCTTTTGGGGGCTCCAATATTCTAAGTAGGGAGGCTTTTGCTATCTAATGGCTTTATGACATAAAAGTTAACAAAGTGAGAATTAAAAAAAAATTTTTAAAAGAAAAAAAAGGTCACATGGGTAGCTCAGTTGTTAAGTATCTGCCTTCGGCTCAAGTTTTGATTTCAGGGTGCTGGGATCGAGTCCCACATCAGGCTCCCAGGTTGGCGGGAAGCCTGCTTCTCCCTCTCCCACTCTCCCTGCTTGTGTTCCCTCTCTGGCTGTCTCTTTCTTTGTCAAAACAAGCAAACAAACAAAATTAAAAATAAAAGTGAGAATATAATAGTGCAGGAAAATTTGACTTTAGTCTCTCTTATCCATAAGAATAGAAAAATTGGAGATAATGGACTGTTTTACACTCTCAAAAGAACTGCCTTCCTTTGGGAGAGTTATAGCCTTATAGAATCGAAAATTCTAGTAGGATATATTTTTATTATGCATTTTCAAGAGTTTTTCTTGATTTTAAAATGAATTGAATTTTCAAAGATTAAATTTTTCAAAAAAATTAAAAATGAAATTTTAAGGTAAATTTAAATGTTTCTTAAAAAAATTGCAATATTGGGGCACCTGGGTGGCTCAGTTGGTTAAGCGATTACCTTCGGCTCAGGTCATGATCCCGGAGACCTGGGATCGAGTCCCACATCGGCTCCCTGCTCGGCAGGAAGCCTGCTTCTCCCTCTCTCACTCCCCTTACTTGTCTTCCCTCTCTGGCTGTGTTTCTCTCTGTCAAATAAATAAAATCTTAAAAAAAAAATTGCAATATTGACCATTCATGCATCCTGTTTTTCCTCTGCTTTTCTCCTTTTGGAACCTCTCAATTAAAAAAATGAAAAATATAAAAAAGCAAAAAAATGTAAAACATATAAACAAACATTCGATGTTTAAGTCACTTTTTGAAAGGTGATGAGTCTAGAGATACCTATATAGCTATTTAGCACTTCATCTTTTTAGCAGAAAGTTTTGTGTGTGGTCAAAGGATGGTAAATAGGACAGGCTCTATTTTTTTTATGTAGGAATAGAAAGGGACTCAAAAAAGCCCTGTGAGCTTCCATGGAATGTATTTATCAGAAAACCAAACCAAACCAAACCCAGGAACCAGTAGCCCTAATTTCTGATTTGACATTATTGATTCGCTTTGTGAATGTGGATAAGTCTGTCTGTGTTGTAGAGGTTTAATTCCCTCACTTGTCAAATGAACAACTTAGAACAGATGCTTCCTAAGGTTCTCTGCCTATTGCATTCTGAAGAATAAAATGAACAAGAGGAAAATACCAGCCAGCAGAATGCATAAGACTTTATAGAATGCCACAGCATTTACAACTGAGCAAGACACTGTTTTGTGTTGCCTTGACACAGAAATGAAGCCTGGGAAAAGTTCCATCAATACAGACTGATTAAAGAAATTAAAGCTAGGAGCATATAATGAGGCATACTTGTCCAGAAAAGGGGAACTAGTTACATCATGTGGCACAGAATTCTGTCTCTGGCAGGATAATAAACTTGTCTGTTTCTACTATCTAATAAAGAAAAAGGGACTGAGAATTTAAGTAAATTAAGGCGAAATTAAGCAAATGTATATCCAGAGGCAGATGGAGATTAAGGACTCTTTTTCATCAATATTTAATTTACTAAGACACTCTTTAGTTTAAGTAACTTTCTAGGCTGTTTGACAGCTGGTTGACTCTACAGTGACATGAGCCAAAATGATTCCTAAAATAACCACACTTATGCTATAGCATCTCATCAAGGTTTTGCCAACATGTTTTGTGTGACATGGGAAAAGATACAGCCCTCTGTGCAAATCATGAACCTAAATAAAGATGAAAAAGTCCTTAACTTCAAAGTTCATGCTGTGTGCATGACTCAGCCTTGCCAGGAGTGCAACTGTTTTATTACATGTATTTCTTTGGTTCCTATTTTGGGAAAAGATTTAATTTAGGCAGAAGAAAACTGGAGTTCTTTCCAATGATAAAACCTAACATTGAAAATACCCTTCAGACCCATTATTGTGTTGCTAACATGGAAACACAACATAATTATCCATCTTTCCTACTCTTTCTATTGGGCCCAATTGCCTCCAAGGAAAATAGAAACGATGCAGTCCTACAAGAAAAGTAAAGCAGAATAAATCATTTATCTTTCCAAATTTGCAGGCATATCCTAATGTGTACACACTGCATTTCTCTTGTGCAGGTTGTTATTACCAATCTTGGTAACATACAGACATGGGCGCGCTGACGGAGCCTGCTGCCCCCTCTCCTCAGTCTTAAAATTATTTCTTCTCCTCAGGAACAGCTAATTCATTTTACACAGGGAAAGTTAAATTTAGCAAAAGGAGCCTTTTTGGAGCTGAGAGTTCTTGCTGATCTGGGAGCCTGTCAAGGTGATTCTATGCCAACTTGGACCTGCCTGGAGTTGAGGCTTCCAATCTTGCCAAATGTTGTGCTTATTTTGTGACAAAGATGAAAGTCACAGTTGGATTTAAAAGGAGGCCATCCAGTTTATTTTATTCTTTTCTCAACCTTCAAAATCTTCATCTTCATGACTGAAAGCTTTGTAAATAAACAGGTGTCCACATGTCCCAATGTGAACTATAATTTTATGAAGCCCGAGAGGGAACTGATTTATTTTTAAAAGAAAAGTTATTATAATACCTTTTTTTTTTGAAACTAGAGGTAATAGTTGTTCTACAATTTGTTTCCATAGGTTTATTACTATCCATACTTAGTATTTCCATGGGATTTATGATAGAAATTTCACATAAAAAGGTATGGGCTTGACATATGTCTTAAGAGCTACACAAACTCTAGTCAACACAAGAAATGCATAAGAAATGTTTATAGACAGTTAATCTTTTCAGTAAGTAGGGAGGCCATCTCCCATATTTATGGTTTCATTTATGGTATAAGATATATACGCTGAAATAGATATGTAAACTCAGGTATGATCAGCCAGAGTGCTTTGCCACTTTTTTCTCAAATACCTAAATATGTAATTTTTCCCTGCTGCTGCATAGTCAGTAAAATAAATATTTTTATTATGAATAATGTCTAATATATTAATACTCATATATACATGCACAAACGTTTATGCAAAAATATACTTTTTTCTAATTAACTAATTTTCTGGAGTACCAAAGAATTCCCTGTTTGAACATTAAGCACCTTGGTGCCTGCATTTATAACTACTTCAGCTAACTAAATGCCAAGTGTCTCATTTGCAACAGCACAATAATTTTAGCCTTGAGGGGTGCATTCAGTGGGACTATATTGTTCAAAATTAAATTTAGGTGTTGACAGTGATAGAATAAGTCAATTTTTAAAGGTTTGAGATATATATGTGTATATATAATATTTATATACTGTAGAAAATACCCTATCTTGAATTATCCTAGCAATATATCCTTTAACACTTTTAAAACAATGTATATGCTTTATTGACCATATATGTACTTATTTTCCAATGTGTTAATCTCATATAAAATATGCAATAAACTTATTATGTAGGTATTTAAGGAAATATGCTCAACAAGGCATCTTTGTCATATATATCATTTGTCTTGTAGGCATTCATATTCCCTGGTTGGAGATTTAGAAATTTTACAATGGGATGATCAATTATTTAATTTAAATATATAAATTATTTAATTATAAATACAAGCACAGCAGGTTGTCAGAATAATGCACAACCAAAAGCCAAAAGAAACCAATGTTTCTGGTTTTTGAAAATACCTTAATAACTCATCTCTTGCAACTTTCATGATTTTAACATCTTAATTATTTAAACCAATTAATGAATGAATCTAATGCCACTATACTGCAGTTTTGCCCTGAATATACAAAACAACTTTTGTTTATGGATCTCCTAGAAGCTGGGGGATCTAAATGGCCTCATTCATGTGTGTCATATTTAGAGGCTATAGGTAAAGAGTAACAGGGGTCACAAGCCCACGTGTCTCTCATTCCACAGTTGGCTGTCTCAGGCACTCTTCATGTGCTCATAGGATTCCAACAGCAGCAAGGATAGAAGCACTTTTCAAGTCCCTGCTTGTGTCACATTTGCCATTGTCCCATTGAATAAAGCAAGTTAAATAACCAAGCACAGACTCAGAGTAGAAGAGCTCTGTTATGGGCACAGCTGCAGAGGAGAGAGGAAAATTTGTGGTCTTTTTTGTCTGGTGCCACAAAGATCATTCCTAAAGATTTAGATTCTTCTGATGGGGCCTCCTTTTCTAGGCACCCATGTTTTGAAGGGAAGATAAATGAGCTTAAGTGGCAGCTTGATGGATGTAACCAAAATACAAATGTTATAAACATAATTAGTAAATAGAAGTGCCAGGGATGAGGTATTCTTGAAAAGCAGTATGAGGCATCTCAGGGTGATTGGATGCCTTGAATTTGTTCCTTGTATTGTATATGCTTCCTACTATAGCTGCAAAGGACTAACACCTCTGTCTCACTCATACCGTCCAAATACTGTTTTTACCTAAAGTGGACTCTGCGAATCAACAGCATCATACTGCAATGTACTAACTGAGATACCTGTGACAAATGCAGCTTCCCAAGTCCCATTCTCAGAGATTTTTGACCCAGATGAATGGGATGGTTGTGGGTTACTGATCTGTAGCAAGCATCCCATGCTGTTCTATGAACAACTCAGGTCCACAGTGCAAGGATGTGTAGTGGTCATCTTGAATTCTCAAAATGCAAGATCAGCACTGATGGTTCCATATATTACCAAGTACTCCATTAATAGTTAGAATACTTAGTTTTATTTCCTTGAAGAAAATATTTCCTTCTATTCCTGGATTAGCTACTAATAAGAATTTGTATTGATTATTTTCTTTCCTCTGAAAGTTTTAAGGCATTTCTCCGACTTCTAGATGCCTGGATGTGTAATGAATCCCCTCATCAAAGGGACAAGAATATTATTTACACTTTGAAATTACTTTTCAATCATAAAATTCATAATTTTATGAAAAAAACTTTGAATATCAACACCAAAAAGGATTATGAAAATGAAGTCGGTGAACTATCATGATATCCTAATATTAAAAGAATCTGCCATTTGCAGCTTATAATTTCCAGAATTGCTGTTTTATAAAACTAGAAAGGGATGTCATTCTTCCAAATTCATCTTTCTCTCCAAGGAGTTTTTCACATACTGATATATCACCACTGCTATCTTACAGATAAAAAACAGATTAGGTAGCAAAATATAAGCAAAATGTCATAGAGCAAATAGCAATATTAAAAATAGAAGTCAGATCTTGTGACTTCTGATAGAGCATTATTTTGACAACACAACATTTCAAGGCACTTGATGAGGAATGAAAATAATCTGAGAAGTCTTCTTTCCTAAGGCTATCCATATGTTGGGGTAGGCTTGGATCCAGTCCTGCCTAGAAGTTGGGGAACTAACTAATGAGTCCTGGTGTTTCTTCCTGCTGACAATTCTATATCATTATAAATCTTTCAAGATATCCATTTCCCTAAACAGATTCCGAACAATTAAACATCAATTTGTTGCAGAAGACAGTGCGCACTCACTCTCATAACTTGCAAAATTAAAAGCTTTCTTGTCACCTTATTTATTTATCTATATGAGTCTATCAGTGTTAATTGTTGAAATGTAGGGTTGCATGAGCTCAAATCAGAGTGGGGAGAAGGCAAGAACAGATTGTCTTGAACGTCAGGAAAGAGTGTTACCTTGGCCAGTCTGCTCAGCCTGAGGGGCTTTGACACTTCTTTCTAACATACCTAAAAAGACCTTTTTTTTCCTCCTGCTGCTGTGCTTACAAGTAGGAAGTCAATCAAGGAAGCATATAATCTATCTTCTGAATATATCAATGAGAGGAATCCTCAAAGACTTAACAACACTGCTTGTATTGAGAAAGAGCAAACAACAGTATAAAGAGGGAAGCATTTTCCTCGAATCACATGCATAACAAAATTGAAAACAAAAGCATGCATATTTCTTTACTAACAAAAGCCTGGAAATCAAAACCGTAATTTTATCTATACAAATATTAGGAAAAGCAAAGAAAATGTTTGATTCTTGGGAGAATCAATCATGAACACATAAAAAAATTAATGAGAGAGGCGCCTGGGTGGCTCAGTTGGTTGAGCGACTACCTTCGGCTCGGGTCATGATCCTGGAGTCCAGGGATGGAGCCCCACATCAGGCTCCCTGCTCGGCGGGAGGCCTGCTTCTCCCTCTCTCACTCCCCCTGCTTGTGTTCCCTCTCTGGCTGTGTTTCTCTCTGTCAAATAAATTAAAAAATCTTTAAAAAAATTAATGAGAGACTGTATTTTAAAGACATTAATCATTTACCAAAAATCAACAGACAAATAAATCCACATTTTTGCATGAAAAGACACACATTGCAAGACACATATTATTTATTCATTCAAAGTATACTTATTGAGCATTTACTGTGTGGTAGATACTGTGCAAATGCTGAGAACACAGAGCCAACATCCCAGATGTTCCTATCTAATGCTAGAGGGATATATATTAATGTGATTAAATTTATAAAGAAAAATAGAGAGAGAGATGATAACCAATACCATAGCTATATAATTAGATTCAAGGAAAGCTTTAGAGGGAAAGAGACATTGAACTCAGATCCTTTTGCACTCTAAAATATTGGTCACCATCATTCTTATTGTCTGAGTTACTTTCTTCTCTAGGTTCCCATAGCAAATCATGTTGTATAAATCAGGCATAAAACTTCATTGTTTTCTGTTGATTTAACTTCCATATTTGAATGGGAAGTCAATGGAGAAGATAGATAATGGATTTTCAGTCTTTTTAATCTCAGCATATGAAATACAGAAAGCCTTCAATAAATGCCTGTGAAATAAATGGATAACTTAAATTGATGCTTGCATAATATGTTTGAATATTCATATTTTTAATCTCTGAAAATATGCATTTATAGACATAATTATTTTATCAACGGGCAGTAAAGTTCTTCTTAGGGAGGGAATGTTATTTAGGAAATTAAGCTCCCTTGATGTGGAAAATGAGACCCTGAGGGTTTATTGTGAAAATAAATAGTGACAAAAACCCTAAAAGCTAAATGTATATGCATTAAAAAAATGATGATGAGACATTTGGAAGTGGTAAAATAGAGAAAAGAGAGGATATGAGAAGAAAGAGGTTGACCATGTGTGAGGGGCCTGAAAACTAGACAGAAAGATATCAAGCAGAATTTTGCAGTGACCAAAAATGTGTTTAATCATAGGAATGCCTAATAAGTAATTTAGAATCATTTCCATTTGTGTGATGTAAATTCGTCTCTCTTCTCCAAAATTCAGTGAATTCTGTAACAAATACAAATATCATGTCTTATCTTTGGAAAACTCAAGTCAAAGTGTCTGACTTTCACATAGGAGAGAAAAGAGAACATCTATGCGGGATTAAATGCGATATATGCATAAGATTGAACAAAGCCCAAGGGACAATGGCAACGGTTTAACATACATGTAACTTAAGTCTTGGAATAAGAATAGAAAGAAATATCAGACAAAATAATATCTGACAACTTATAAAATATAATAAAAAATTACTTCTCAGATCAAAGAATCTCACCAAGTCTCAAGTAGGATGAAGAAAACCCACTTAGATCAGTGATAACCCAACTGTTAAAAAGTAAGCATAAAAATACCACCAAGAAAACAGAGAATGTAGGCACTTTACAGATGGAAAAAACAATGATACAAGTTATGACCGACTTCTCGTTAGAAACAATGGAAAGCAAAATAAAATGGGAAAAAAATCTTTATATTATGGAAAAAACAGAAAAGAACCATGCACCCAGAATTTATATCAAATTAAAATATTGAAAAAAAGGAAAATGAATGAAAATATCTTAAATTAAACAAAAACTATGAAAATTTGTAACCAGTTGACCTGTAGTATACAAAAATGTTAGAGAAGAAATGACATAAAGTATGTCTCAGACATAAAGGAATGATTACATAAAATATAATCTTTTTCTCTGTAACTTCCTTAAGACACTTCTGTGTTTAAAAACAAATTAACATTTTAAAATGGCTTCATAAACATATATAAAAGAAGAAAATATGATAAAATGGCACACATTATAAAATGCATAAGTAAAATTCTACTATTGTAAGGTTATATATGCAAAATGGGTCATGTGAATTTTTTTAAGTATCAGGGGTGGTGTATTAACTATAAAGTGGGAAACTATTAGATCTGAACAGATTTCTTAAATAAACTTTTTTTAATTTTAGAATACAGTAGAGAGATTTTCTGTATATTCCACACTAAGTTTCCCTCATTAGAAACATTTTACATTCCTACGCTTCATTTGTCACAACTATGAACCAACATTAGTAGGTTGTTATGAACAAAGTTCTATGCTTTATTTGGATTTTATTAGTTTTTTTTTTCCCTCCACCAATATCCTTTTTCCTTTCCAGGATTCTATCCAAAATATCACATTACATGTATTCATAATGACTTTCTGGTTTCCTCTGGTCTACGACAATTTCTCAGATTCTGCCATTTCCAATGAGCTTGATAGCTTTGAGGAGAACTGATCAGGAATTTTATAGGTATACCTCAACTGGGCTAAATATGATGTTTTTCTTATGATTAGACTGAGGTTATGGATTTTGGGAAGGAAGAGCAAAGAGGGCACGTGCCATTCTCATTATATCATGTTACAAAGGCATAGTATTAATATGACTTATAAAAAAAATATGACTTATCACTGATGATTCTGTCATTCACCTGATGGAAGTAAGGTTTGCCAGTCTTCTCTACTATAAAATTCTCCTTCCTCCACCTTTTCGTACTTCACTCTTCAGAAGGAATTCACTCTGTGTTTCCCATGCTTAAAAGCTAGAGAGTTAAATTGCACCTCGTTGAGGGATAAGTGTCTTCTCTATGGACTATAAGTCTCTTAACCTCATTTATTTATTTATTCACTATTTTATTTGTAACAGTGCAGGCTCATGGATATTTATTTTATATTTGAGGTTATACTTACATTATTTATGTTGTTACTCAAATTTTATCCACTGGGAGCTTTTTCACTGGGCTCCTATGGCACATTAACACCATCATTTTTAATTTTTTTAAAAAGAGTATTCTTTCTGGTAATGTAAGATGTTCCAGGTTTATGTTGTGTGTGTGTGTGTGTATGTGTGTGTGTGTGTGTGTGTGTGTATATATATATATATATATATATATTTATTTATTTATTTAAAGATTTTATTTATTTATTTGACAGAGAGAAACACAGCTAGAGAGGGAACACAAGCAGGGGGAGTGAAAGAGGGAGAAGCAGGCTTCCCGGTGAGCAGGGAGCCCAATATGGGGCTCGATCCTGGGTTTCCGGGATCATGACCTGAGCCGAAGGCAGTCGCTTAACCAACTGAGCCACCCAGGCACTCCAATGTTGTATATTTTATGCCTTATGCCTTGTATCAGTTATTTCTGGAAGGAGGCCTGATTCCATTTATTGGGGACTCATATTAAAAACCAATATCTGGGCACTGAAAGCCCACATTGCTATTGTAATATAATTGTTCCAGGCTCACTCAACAGGCACAACTAGGAATTATATGTATATATATATTAAAACATGACTTTGCATGGATATGTTATTCCTTGTCTATCTACCATCTTGCATCAAGCTAAACATAGCTCATGTTTATGTCTCTGACTCTAATCTAGTACTGAATGTTCATTCTAGCCTCTCCCTTTTATTTATCTGTTACTTTCCTTCTCAGTGGTGAGAAACCCGGCTCTTACCAATGGTCATCCATTTATTCATTTATCCAATCCTAGGATGATATATGGTGTTTTCAGAATTGTTATCCTATACCCCATAAGAAACAAGCTTACCAATTAAAGTATAGTGTTTATGTATCATTTCTTTTGTCTTTAGTCTTACAATTCTCACTCATTTCCAAAATTATTTAGGTCAGTATTTCCACCCATCCTCTTCAGTGGAGGTATGTCATACATTTACAACACAGATTATTTTGTTTCGAACAGCATTCCATCCTGAGATCCCCTAACTTCTGAAGTGATTTTTATTTTCAATAAAAAGTTGTGGATGCATATTGTAAGCCCTAAAGCAAGCATTAAGAAAATAATTTTTAAATTTTAAATAAGAATCTAATAGAGTTAATTAAATGGAATGCTAAAAATTATTCCATTTTCCAAAGAGAATTTAGAAAAAGAATGAGAGATAAATCAAATATAGAAGAAAAAAATAAAATAAATAACAAGTTGATAGACTTAATATATTAATAATTATAGTAAACCTAGTTGAATGCAACACTCCAATCAAAAAGAAAATGTATTAAGTAGACAGAGTTAACAAGAACTACCTCTATGGTTTTTAAAAGAAAATGTTCAAGAAAAGAACAAGTTAAATTTAAAGATATGGAAAAAGATCTATCATACAATCTATACACATAAGAAAGATGCCATGTCTAGATTTACACGAGATAAATTAAGAGTCCAAGCCAAAGAATGTTACAAGAGGGAAAGTGGGCATTTAATAATTATTTAAGGGGTAATTCATCAGGAAGACATACAAATCCTAAATATATATATGACTTAATAACAGAGTTTCAAAATTCATGAAGAAATGTTAACAGCATAAAAGAAAGTGTGGAGAAATCCATGACCATAGCTGAAGAATTTTTAATAGTGCTCTCAATAACTGATAATAAATAGTTGACAAAAAATACAAAAAGTTTATAAACAACACCCTTAGGTTAGATCTCCCAAAGCAAATCCTAAGCAAGGAGATTTCATGGCAATATAATATTCAGGGTCAGCCTGTGAAAGGAAGAGGAAAGCAGAATTAAGAACAGAAGTGAAACTTCTAATACTATACAAGAATTACAAGTTATCAGTTTAACCCAAGAGAGAATCTTTGGAGCAAATATTTCCTGTCAATGTTGTTCACATTGGGCTGAACCAGCAATGCCTTTATTCTATGTCTCACCCCACCACTACTTAGTTATTACATGTGAACTTCCCAGAAATGATGTTACCTCTGGTGAGGTGACTTTTGGGGTTGAGGCAGAATCTGAAGGCGCTGACATCTAAACATTTTCAGTGTATTGTGCTATGCCAAGTTCTTCCTTGAAAGGAAAACTGGACAGCCCATTTCCATGTGTACCACAAACACCACCGACAAACTTAACCTAGTTAATAATGACAGAACATCACACCTGTCACTACCAGAAAAACATTCTTTTCATTTGACCATAAAAAGCATAAAACAAGTAGCAGGATGATAAACTTGAATCCAAACATTTCAACAATTAGGAGATAAACCATACAATAGACCAAGAAAGAAGTCTTTATAAATGTCAAAAGATTAAAATCTCTTAAAATAGATTCTCTGACTATAATTAAATTAAATGATTAATTAAGAACAAAAAGATATCTATAAAATACCCACATATTTGAAAATTAAATAAAACAATCCTAAATCACCAATGGATCAAAGAAAATTATAGAATGGAAATAAGAAAATATGCCAAATTGAATGGTAATAAAATAGAGTGTATTTGTGGAACACCGCTAAAGCTGTGCATAGTGATAAATTTATACTTTGTTTATATCCAAAAGGAAAAAAAGCTTAACATCATTAACTTAAATTTATGGTTAGGAAATTCTAAAACAGAAAAGCAGATAACAAGAAATGTAGCAAGTAGAAGGCAAATAGTTAAAGAGGAGTATAAATCAATGAAATGGGAAACAGACCAATGTTGATTAATTGAAAAGATTTCTAGACTTGATAAACACCAAGAAACTATAATTAAGAAAAAAAAGAAGAGAAAATACAAATTATGAATGTCATAAACAAAAGCAAATATAACTAAAATATTATTAGTAAAAGGGAAATAATAAAGGAAAATAGAAGAATATTATTAATTATTTTAGAACCATTCACAAGGAAGAAAAATTGCTAGAGGACTATTGAGATTTAAATTCCTCAGGAGCAAAAAAAAAGAAAAAAAATACCTTGAAGGAAACTGGACTTTTTATTTAAGAGACTTAAGGACCTTTATATATTAATGACAAGGTCACCTTAGCTGTCATCTAAGTTATATTATTAGAGAGATATTTTATAGACTCTGAATCAGACTCACAAGTAACTTTATATTTTAACTTTTAACTTAGGTAGGAACATTTTCACATCTTAATATTTTTGAAAACATGATTTTTACTGCTGAATAATAGTGTATCATACGGATGCTGCAAAATTCAGTCATTTTCCTATTATCGGTTGTTTTTGTTTCTGTGCTCTTGCAATTAGTTTGCTTCTAGAGCAAGCAGAATTCATTTATTCTGAATAACTTTTTATTTATTTTATTTTTTTATTTTTAACATTTTATTGTGTTATGCTAGTCACCATACAAAACATCATTAGCTTTTGATGTAGGGTTCCAAGTTTCATAATTTATGTATAACACCTAGTGCTCCTGCGATACATGCCCTCCTTAATACCCACCAACAGGCTCACCCATTGACCATTCCCCTCCCTTCTAAAACCCTCAGCTGTTTCTCGGAGTCCGCAGTCTCCCATGGTTCTTCTCCACCTCCTCTCTCCCCGCCCGTTCACTCTTCCTTTCCTTCTGCTAATGTCCTCCATTTTGTCCCTTATGTTCCACAAGTAAGTGAATCCACATGATAATTGACTGTCTCTGCTTGACTTATTTTACTCAGCATAATCTCCTTCAGTCCCATCTACACTGATGCGAAAGTGTTCATCTTTTTCTAATGTCTGAGTAATATTCGTTGTGTATATGGACCACATCTTCTTTATCCATTCATCTGCTGAAAGGCATCTCAGCTCTTTCCACAGTTTGGCTCTTGTGGACATTGCTGCTATGAACATTGGGGTACACATGGTTCTTCTTTTCACTACCTCTATATCTTTGGGGTAAATACCCAGTAATGCAATTGCTGGGTCATAGGGTAACACTATTTTTAATTTTTTGAGGAATCTCCACAAAGTGGCTGTACCAACTTGCATTCCCACCAACAGTGTAAGAGTGTTCCCCTTTCTCCACATCCTCTCCAACATTTTTTATTTCCTGCCTTGTTAATTTTTGCTATTCTAACTGGTATAAGCTGATATCTCACTGTGGTTTTAATTTGAATTTCCTTGATAGCTAATGATGGTGAATATGTTTTCAAGTGTGTGCTAGCCATTTGTATGTCTTCATTGGAGAAGTGTCTGTTCATGTCTTCTGCCCATTTTTTGACTTCATTATCAGTTTTTGGGGTGTTGAGTTCGAGAAGTTCTTTATAGGTCACGGATATCAGCCCCCTGTCTGTAGTGTCATCTGCAAATATCTTCTCCCACTCTATGGAATGCCTCGTTGTTTTGTTAACTCTTTCCTTTGCTGTGCAGAAGGTCTTATCTTTTTTTTTTTTTAAGATTTTTTTTTTTAAGATTTTCGTTTATTATTTGGCAGACAGAGAGAGATCACAAGTAGGCAGAGAGGCAGACAGAGAGAGAGAAGGAAGCAGGCTCCCTGCTGAGCAGAGAGCCCAATGCGGCCTCGATCCCAGGACCCTGAGATCATGACCGCAGCCAAAGGCAGAGGCTTTAACCCACTGAGCCACCCAGGCACCCAAAAAGGTTTTATCTTGATGAAGTCCCAAAAGTTCATTTTCGCTTTTGTTTCCCTTGCCTTCAAAGATGTGTCTTGAAAGAAGTCGCTGAGGCTAATGTTGAAGAGGTTGCTGCTTATGTTGTCCTCTAAGATTTTGATGGATTCCTGTCTCATGTTGAGGTCTTTCATCCATTTGAGTTTATCTTTGTGATATGGTGTAAAGAAATGGTCAATTTTCATTCTTCTGTACATAGCTGTTCAATTTTCCCAGCACCATTTATTGAAGGGACTGTCTTTCACTGGATATTTTTTCCTCCTTTGTCTGTTTTTGTGCCAGTACCATGCTGTCTTGGTGATCACAGTTTTGTAATAAAGCTTGAAATCAGGCAATGTGATACCCCCAGGTTTGTTTTTCTTTTTCAACATTTCCTTGGTTATTCAGGATAACTTTTTAAAGGCAAATCCAAAGTTAATGGGTCAGACAACATTTCAGATTATGAAAACTAGTCCAAATTTTTCTCAAAAGTACTCCTTTAGAGGCACCTGGGTGGCTCAGTTTGTTAAGCCACTGCTTTCAGCTCAGGTCATGATCCTGGAGTCCTGGGATCGAGTCCCACATCAGGCTTCTAGCTCTGCAGGGAGTCTGCTTCTCCCTCTGACCTTCTCCCCTCTCATGCTCTCTCTCACTCACTCTCTCAAATAAAGAAAATCTTTAAAAAAAAAAGTACTTCTTTCAATTTATAATTCATTAGTATGATACTCAAATACAGCACTCATTTTCAATATACTTTGACTCTAGTACCAGATGCTCTCCTTCACAAAATAATATGTATCAGTTATAAAAGTAAACAACTATATATCTGCTTGTATTAACATTTATTATTTATAAGAATCCATACTATATGTATTGCCATTGTGTTTCTTGTTTTGTTAATTGTTTGTTTTCATGGATCAGTTTGTCTTGACTGTGTACAAAACAAAGGAGTTCATATACTCAAATCTATGTATTCAATACAATTCAATACCTTATTGTATAAGCCCCAATACTCACTAATATTTGTTAGTGAAAGATGCCAAGTATAGTTGTGTTATGTCAATGGTCAATGGAGTTATTATCCACATTACTTTTTCAATTAAGTAATTAAAGAAGTCTATATGTGCTCTTAAAGAGTACAATAAGCAAAAAAAAAAAAAAGAGTACACTAAGCACAGAATTGATCTTTTGCACAATTTGAAATCTGCTTTGCAAACAGGCCTCATGGGTGTTCTTTTCAGGGAGAAGTTTCCATTTCTTATTACAAGGTAGAAAAACAAAACTCTCATATGTATGGTATTGAATAAAATTTTGAGAATTCTGTGGTGGCACATTAGCTGGATTACATAAAATAGTTAAAGTAATTCCTAAGTAATTATTGAAGTCATGTCTAAGTTCTCTTTATAGCTTAATTTACAGCCAAATATTGTTGGTACAATTCTGTTCCAAATCTTCCATTTCTCAAAGCCCAGAAATACCAGTTATAAGATATCTTTTGGTTCATAAGAGAAGGTAGGGCTATTTCAGCTGATTTGGTGGCTAAGACAAAAATATTTACTATATGCCTAGGTGGCTCAGTTGGTCGGGCTTGGCTTGTGATTCTAGGGTCCTGGGATCAAGCCCTACATTGAGCTCCACATCAGGCTTCCTGCTCAGTGGGGAGCCTGCTTCTCCCTCTACTTGCTGCTCCCCTTGCTTGTGCTCTCTCTCTCTCAAATAAATAACATTTAAACAAATAAGAAAAAACAGTTACCACTTGTGTTTCACTACTCTTTTCAAATATTATGAGGTACAACTGAAACCAAATGCCAAAGGCTGTAAGAAAAGTACTTCAAAGTGTTTCACAATGTCATGTCAAGCCATGAAGCATACTTTTCCCCATTTGTTGACATCATGATATCACTATAGCACAGGGTGCCTCCTGTCATTCACCACCTTCTAGATCCAAGGATTTGATAGACTAACTTGTGTTGGGTCTGGACTGAGATTATATAGAAGTAAGGAGGCTCTAGATTTTTGACTATATTTGGTAGGCAGTCCTGAAGAGCTTCTCTATTATTAATTGAAAAGGCTGATTCAATTTGATAAACATGAAGTAAAAGGAAAAAAAATGGAAAGTAAAAATCTAAAGTGGAATGTAAGTAATACTAACTTCACAATGGCATTTGATTGCCAAAGGAGAGCTTATTTGCCAAAAGCTGGACAAGTGTTGAGGAATAAGAAAGAAAGCAAAGAAGCTTCATTGCCCAAACTTCTCCATTAAAGCCCTTTGGAGCATAATCCAAGAACAGCACCATTCTCTTGGTCTGAAGATACTGACATAAGATGTAGCCAATTCAGATGAAGTTTCTGAATGTAAACATATTAAATACACTGTTTTTACATTTCTAATGGTCAAATGAAGTAAAAATAAAATTTGTATTGAAGTTTACTACAACATTATTAATAACCTGTAAGGAAGGCCTTCTATATCCCATCACTTTGTATCTGTGAAAAATTTCTGGTTGCCTTTTAGTGCCTTGAGGAGGCAAATAACTGAGATGGCAACACCTTATCCAAGGACGCTTGCTAGCACACAATACTTATTCCAATAATAAGCTACAGTAGATATAAAAATATCTGCTCATTAATCAAGCATGCTCTCAGTGAAGCAGACTGTCATGGGAAGCCCTTCCCCTGCCCTGCTTCTCCAACAAGATATGCTCATGGAGAAAATTAAAATTATATAACTTGGAAGAAGTGTGCCATATAATGGGAAGCAATGCTTAGGGCTTCTAGTCACAAAATCATGAATTCATACATCACTATTCTCTAAAATAATTCATAAAGCAATACATACTTTCTCAGTTATTCTTAAAGTTGAATTGGGGTGAAGATTCAAGACAGAAGCCTATTTATACAGCCTCCAGAAAGATCATCCTGGGTAGATAGCATAGGGTGCTTTATTGAAAAAAGGCAAGGAGGCTATGTATCCAAGGCTTGCTATCAATG
Source organism: Spilogale gracilis (assembly GCA_004023965.1). Taxonomy (NCBI): domain Eukaryota; kingdom Metazoa; phylum Chordata; class Mammalia; order Carnivora; family Mephitidae; genus Spilogale; species Spilogale gracilis. Next base: position 20,903 of record PITA01015316.1, read on the forward strand.
AAATGAAATGCTCTAAGTTATTTTTGCCCTTCCCTCTATTAGGTGAGCAAACAGTTTATTGAGCATATTGACTGAACCGTTTTCCATTTTCTCTGGGTTTTCTGTAGGTAGCAAAGTGCCTACAGAATCTATATGTTAAAACTTCAAATGCTGAAGTTGATAGTTGGAGGGAGTTAGTTTTTCCCAATAATGCAGAGTAATTCGATTTTGGACTCACATTGCCAGAACCTCTTAATGCTTCTCTGAATTTATGCAATTAACATAAGCTTTTAAACATATTGCTACATATAGATTCTTAGTCATTTTTAATTTGGATTTATCTACCATTTGATTTTAAGCAAATTCAAGACAGGGAGAACGTTTTTTATTCTTTTGTATCATGCTATAAAATCTCTAGTGTTTTATGACAAAATGTGACAAATTAAAGTACTAATTAAATCTCCTTTTTAGGTCATTACACCTCCTAGGCCACACACATGGGCGTGCGCGCACACACACACATGCAGATTTTCTAAGTAGAGAACATTATTGTTTAAGAAAGAGCAATAATTATCTATTAAATCAAATCCTAAAATTAAATTCGGGTTTTTAAATTTTCTTCCTGAAAATAGGGCTAAGCTTAGATATTTCATTTAACTTTGGATATTGACAACTTATTCTGGGTAAGTGAAGCATGCAGGTACCAAATTATATGAAATATATCTCTATGGGGAAAAATGTAAGATAAAAGTCTAAATGAAAAAAGAAAGATAAACATTATTTGAGAAAGATTTTCAAGACAAAGGCTTATCCAAAAAGGATATATTGTTCATTTTTTTCTTCACTTTAAAGTAGTTAACAGCGGGGCGCCTGGGTGGCTCAGTTGGTTAAGCGACTGCCTTCGGCTCAGGTCATGATTCCGGAGACCCGGGATCGAGCCCCACATCGGGCTCTCTGTTCGGCAGGAGGCCTGCTTCTCCTTCTCTCACTCCCCCTGCTTGTGTTCCCTCTCTGGCTGTGTTTCTCTCTGTCAAATAAATAAAAAAAAACTTTAAAAAAAAAAAAAAAAAAAAAATAAAGTAGTTAACAGCAATTAATATTCCCTCAATTCCATTTAACACATATGCATTGAAGAACTTCATGTCAGACACTTTATTATGTAGATACTTGAAACTGGAACAAATTAAATAGGGGCCTGCTCTCTAACTGCTAATGGTCTGACTCAAAAATACTGTGGTAATTATCTTTAATATCTAGTTGTAAATTTTTCTCTTTTATACTTGTTTATTTTTTATTAAGTATTTTTAGAGCATTTTTTAGATTCACAGCAAAACTGAGAGAAAGGTACAGAGATGTCCCATATACCTCCTGCTCCCACATGTGAATAGCCTTTCCCATTATCAACAGCCCTCACCAGTCTGGTACATTTGTTACAAGAGGAACCTTCACTAACTCATTATATCACCATGTCCATAGTTTGCATTAAGACTCTCTCTACATGTTATTTTTATGAATTTAGACAAATGTTTAATGCCCTAGATCCATCATTACAATATGTGGAGTATTTCCATTGCCCTAAACATCCTCTGTGCTTCACCTATTCATCTCTACCCACCCCCCACTTTAATCCCTGGTAACCACTGATCCTTTTGTGATCTCCAAATTTTGCCTTTTCCAGAAGGTCAGAGTTAGAATCATACAGCATGTAGCCTTTCCAGATCAGCTTTTTTAAAATTTAGGAATAAGCATTTAAATTTCTTTCCTGTCTTTTTTATGGGTTTTAGTTCATTTCCCATTGGCACTGAATAATATTCCATTGTCTAGATACACACTTTGTTTACCCATTTATTTATAAGTCCTTTTATTATAAATTCAGTTTATTTACCTGCTGAAGGATATTTTAATTTCTTCCAAGTTTTGGCAATACAAGTGAAACTGCTGTAGACTTGCAGGTGCAGGTTTTTGTGTGGATGTAGGTTTTCAAATTCTTTGGGTAAACACCAAGGAGTGTGTTCTTTGGATCTTGTATGTTTCTTATCCCAAAGGTTCACTGAAGTATATTTCAGTAACCTAAATTTGGGAATAAAAATTACTTGTCAGATCTTCATTTCATGACCTCAGTGATAACTGGATGTTGGGAGTTTTTTTTTGACACAGTATTTCAGAAAACAGTGAAGCTGCACCTTTATCACTTCCAGTGTCCCTGATTGAATGAGCCCAAAAAGTATCAATGGGAGGAATAAACGAAAGAGGCATTGTATTGTGCTATGCTCACTCATTTACTACAAATAGATGCATTTAGCCATAGTGGAATAATTAGCTCAAGAGCCACTTCTCTTATTATTCCAAGGGCTTTAAAGGATAAGGGAATGATAAGGCAGACAAAATAATATATTTGTAAGTGATCTATAATAGATTTATCATTATCATAGAAAGTAACAAGGTCTCTATTTCTGAGATGCCATGATTAAGGTACCATATTCAGATTAATCACAAATCAAGAGAAATTAGTTAGGGAAATAAAGTTTTATATCTATTCCATTATCTTGTATTAAACAAAGTATCAAAAATTTATAATAATGAATACCCTCACAAGCTCAATAAAAGTTTTGCATGGTAAAACATTATACTACAGCTCTGCAAAGTGAGAATTCTTCACTTCATAAACATTACATTTATTTTCAGAAATTTTGCCATCACAAAAGATTTCAGAAATGCCCAAATTATCCTACTAATGTCAAGCAAAAGGAAATGTTTGATTTTCTCACCATCTCTTAGGGATGCAACTTTATGCAAAAACATACACTTAATTTCTTAATTTTTAGGTCAAATGATCCCCATGCACGGTGATGCATGTGAAGTCAAAACTGTACGGCTCTGTCCAGAGGCAAGTAGTTGAGACACTACTATATCCAGGATAAGTCCCATGTTTGACTTTAATAAGAATACTTACAAGTAGCTGTAGAACGTTCTTTCTGCGCTATCATTAATTCATGTGGGCAAAATGCTGCTGAGTCGGCACATCAGTGCAACCCAAAGCCAACTTTCATAACTCTGGTAATGATCAGTGGGGTACACAAATATCTTCAAGTCACATAATTGTGGTGATCTCAATGTGCTCAGTTCTGGTGGACTGTTGCCCATACCACTAAATCAGCATTCACAGTACCGTTCACATATGGCACAGTTGGAGTTCAGTGGGAGCCTAGGACTATGTTAGCTTGGGGGCCAAGTCACTCTTAACCTCCATAACAGGCCTCTCTTTAAAGAACAGGGTAAAGGTCACTGCAGCTCATGCCAAGTGTAAAAATGAGAACTACAGACAGGAAACACTATTCAGATGTTGTAGGTCTGTAGGCCTGTTTTATGTCTGCTCTGAGCCCTCTGCAGCTACAGGAGACTTAAGACGTACTCACCATCCTCATTTATACTAGGTCAGTGACCAAATGGGTCCAGACATTAAAAACAAGTGAAATCCAGGGTCTAATCAGGAGCTACCCGTCGCAAAGGCACGACATGAAATATTGCAAGAGGACATTGTGCCATTGGAATCATGACTGTGGTGTGTGGCTGGAGGTTGTAGATTGAGTGTTCCACATTATGAATATGGGACAGGCAGGCGGAATATGACTGTATAACTACTTACCCCCAAGTCACTCATAAAACTGAGATGTGCATCTCCAGAGGATACCAAGAGCAAAACTTACATATAAAATAAATGTTCAGTGCATCTGAATTAATGAGTATATATTAAGATCATATATAACTTGAGGAAATAAGAAAACAGCACAACTGAGATTTCCCTGAGTAATACAGAGACGTAGGGGAAGTTATTTTTATTATCTAATTGGTAAAAGTTTCCAATTTTTCTGTCAAAGTTTATATAAAAGAAAAATACACTCAGGTTTCAAGGCAGGAGGGGGGGCAGTATGTGTGGCAAATGTGGAAAATCACTCAGTGGGGAAATACATTTCATAGACAAAAACGTGGTCATGGACAAAAGTTGAAATAAAAACCATATTTACATGGCATAATTTTTCAGATGATTTTTCTTCATTAAACTCAAAATTAGAACCAGTTTGGTGAATAAACTGGTGACATGATTTCTGTGGTTTGAAGAACTAATCTTGTCCCAGTGTATTCCAGTCAGTAATATTCACACTTTTTTTCCATTCAATGCTGTATTTCAAATACTTGACCTTTCTTTCTTCTTTTCCCTTCCTTCCTTCTTTCCTTCCTTCCTTCCTTCCTTCCTTCCTTCCTTCCTTCCTTCCTTCCTTCCTTCCTTCCTTCCTTCCTCATCCCTTCCTCCCCCTCTCCCTTCCTTTCTTTCCTTCCTTTTACCCTCCTCCCACCCTTCCTCTTTCCTTCCTTCCTTCTTTTATTCCTTTTTTTCTTCCTTTTTTCCTCCCCCACCCCACAGTCTCTCCCTTTCTTTCTCCTTTAAAACTGGCATATAGACTTAAGAGAATTTTGAAAAATTAAAAAGCCTATTTTTTCTGCCATTCAAAGATGTGAGCTTAGATTTTGAGAAGATGGAGAAGTTAGGGTCCTAAAAATGTAGACAGTGTATATTGAAAAGAACTTCTTAAAAAATACAACTTAAAAATAAAATAAAATAGCTGTTGTGATTACCCTGAAGACTGACACAGTGAGAGAATTTCACTTTTAGCCATGCTTTCAATTGATGCCAAACCCAAGAAGCAGGTGTATGACACATATGTCATTTTAACAAGCAACATGCCTCAAAATGCTGCAGCCACACCCTGACATTGGGAGGGACAGATACATATTTATTAAAAATTATTTTCTAGTTCACTTATGAAATATGTACATATTTTTGTGAGGGAACAATAGCTGTGCAGTCCTATAATAAGGGATCTTTAAGTCAGGTAAAAATAAAGGATATTAAATCTAAAGTGAGATTACAATAAGCAGTGATTTGCAAAATTTGATATAATAGTATAGTGTCCTCTTCCTCATCTCTTTAAAAGTCCATCTCTTCAAAAATCTACCATCCCCAATATGTCCATGCTAGTATGTCCTAAAGATTTATTAGTTTCTTTAGTTGGGTTTATGTCATTTACTCATCATACAAATTGTTTATTCTTACATATATAAAGAAATGCATTTCACATATTATAAATGTGATATCACATAAATCCATATCTTCTCTTGCTGTTGATTTTCATGTTTATATTGAAAGGAGAGAAAACAAGATACTGTGCATTGTACTGTGAGTCTATAAAACACATGTACATTTAAATATATGTAGGTATATGCATATTGGTGCATATGTATATAGATGTGTATAAATACGTGCTCTACTTTATGTTCATATTTTAAAATATAAGACTTTGTACTAAAAAAATCTTAAAAATTATTTCCTCCAGCCACTTTATATTAAAAATAAGGAAACTGAGGTTGGGTATGTAAAGTGTTTGGTGCAAGATCACTTGGTTTCTTAGTTAGCAGAGAAAAATATCAGGAATCAAGTCCATGGTCTCCTTGGTTAGGGCTCCTTTCAACACACCATATTTTGAGTTTTTGTTCAAGTCTCAGATTCTTGTAATGGTTGCACTCATTAGAACCCTGCATTTCTTAGTATTCCTTTCAGTCTATGACTGGAACGTAAAACACAATACCAACTGTATTAGTCTGCTTGGGCTGCCATAACAAAATATCATTGAGTAGATGGTTTAAAAAACAGAAATTTCTTTCTCACCTTTCTGAAGGCTGGGAAGTCCAAGACCAGGTGCTGGTCAATTCAGTTCTCCAGTGAGAGTATTTTTCATGGCTTGCAGATAGTGCCTTCTTCCTGTATCTTTACATGGTGAAAAGAGGAAGCTCTAGTGTCTCTTCATTTTGAAGGACACTAATCTATAATTGGGGCCCCATTATCAGGATCTCATCTAAAACTAATTGGTTTTCAAAGTACCCACCTCCTAATACCATCACATTGGGGATTAGGTCTTCAACATATGAATATTTTTAGGATGTGGGACATTGATATTCAATTTATAATGTGAACTAGAGAATTCTGAGCAGTTATTTTGACTAAGTGAAGCTAGACTTCCCTTAGCTTATTTACGACTTAAGTCTCCTAGGTTTCTTTGGTTCCTTTAAAGACTATCAAAATATGTTTTAGATTTAATTGAAAAATATTGTATTTTTAGGTGCGCCTGGGTGGCTCAGTCATTAAGCATCTGCCTTCAGCTCACGTCATGATCCAGGAGTCCCAGGATCGAGCCCCACATCAGGCTCCCTGCTCAGTGGGAAACCTGTTTCTCCCTCTCTCACTTCCCCTGCTTGTGTTCCCTCTCTAGCTGTGTTTCTCTCTGTCAAATAAATAAATAGAATCTTAAAAAAAAAAAGAAAAGAAAATATCGCATTTATAGAAGTAATCATTTACCTCTTTTTGATCATATTTTGGAATTCTTAAAATGAATGGCTTGAAGAATACTGATATATTTCACATCCTTCTAGAAACACAGTGATCTAAGGTAAGATGACATCTGTGTTATGTAATAAACAGATGTACCTGTCTTTACCTCATAAAGTTGAATAAGTGTCATCTGAGAGTCATGATCACAATGATGAGCTCTAAAAGTGACAGAAACAGAACCTTGCAGAACTGATTCCATAATGTTTCCAGGATCACAATACAAGTTATTTAGCGTGTTCATCAGTGTCCTAACTGATGTCTTAGAACAAGCTCATTACATTTGCTGTTGACAGAAGATGGAGAGAATGTTTCAGAAAGAAGGTGTTTATTCTTCCCCTGGAAAGTAAGTCTAGAATTCAAAATGAGCTTGAAGTGAGCAAAAGCATGTTTTAAATATATGAGAATATACACGAGGAACTTAGGGAGCAGAGCATATTTAAACATTATATAGAAAAGTACAGCAAAGTGTATCAAAGTGCTAGCTCTTTAGAAAAACAAAGTAAACTATTAAAACTTACTGAGATGATAATTATATGGATATATGTATATGAAAGACATGCTGTCATAATCTCCACTACAGGAAATACCAAAATATTTCAACCAAAAGAAAATAAGGATAAAAATACATTATCATTGCAAAATTTGATAGTAAGATACATAGGGTCAAAATAGATTAGAGCTGCATCCATCTCTCTAGGTACAACTCTAGCTTCTTTTTCTCTCTCTCTAAACTCTTAGTTTACTAAATTCAAATAATGTAAATATTAGTCCAAGGTCATTATTTGCCTCCACAAAACTGACTCCTATGGGGGAAAAACAAATCAGAAAGAAAAGAAAGAAAAATCTAATTCTGTGCAAGGCATTGAATTTTTAATGGGTGTGGTTCTTATTTATATTAGATACTCTGATTATCTTTAGGTAAAAAACATATATTATTTTGGAGCAGCTGGGTGACTCAGTTGGTTAAGCGACTGCCTTTGGCTCAGGTCATGATCCTGGAGACCCAAGATTGAGCCCCACATTGCGTTCCCTGCTCAGCGGGAAGCCTGCTTCTCCCTCTCTCACTTCCCCTGCTTGTGTTCCCTCTCTGGCTGTGTTTCTGTCAAATAAATAAAAATCTTTTAAAAAAATATATATATATATTATTTTAATGACTAGGTTAGAAAGGTGATAGGAATTACATCAGTATTTTTATACACAATTATACAAAGGAAAGAATAATAGAGCAAACTACCTTTAACTAGAGTTATTTAATTTTGAACAATTTGGGGTCATCAGTCATTCCATTGTTAGCACACTGTGACTTTCATTTCATAATAAATCTCCCATGGTACGTGGCTTCTTTGCTTTTTTAACAATCTTTATTCTGGGTAGCTTTCTTTCAGAACCTCCTGTGGTTGACTAGAAGACCTAATCATGCTCTGTGTTCCTTGTGCTCTGGATCCCCCCAGCAACTTCTTAAGTTACCTACTACCTGTCATAACTTTTATATCTAAAAATTCTATAATACAACCACTGTTGTTCACTTAACACTTATTTATTGGCTATTTACTCTGTACCTGACTCTTCATCTATGAAACAGTAGAATACAGAGGAAATATTATCAGACACGGCATCAGAATAACAAGATCTTCATCCTGTCCTGACCCTGTTGCAGCTTTGGGTATTTTTGGTCATGTCATCTGAGTTTTAATATTCTGACATGTACAATGGGGATAGTATCATCTTTCCCAAATGTTTGAGGGGGTTAAATGAGATGAGGCATATAAAAGTACTTAATAAAATGCTTGATACATACATTATGCTCAATAGAGATTAAATTTCATTCAATTGGGAGTTAAGTGCTAGAGTGACCAAGATATATAAGACACGCTACTTGATCTCAAGGAGTTTGCAATCTAGTACAGAGGCCCTAATTCAGCTCAATAATGGTTGTGTGAATATATATGCATCGTGGTAGCACAAAGAGGAAGCAATACCATATTCATGAGGGATGACTTTGGACTAATATTTCTTTTTCATTTGGGCAGGATCTTCCTCTTCCCTGAAAACAAACTAACAAGCAAAATACAAAAAATAAATAAATAAAATTTGGAGATAACACTTAGATTTTTCCCCAATATTCAACAAACTGCAGGAGTTCCATTAGAATGCTTCATATTCTAACTATCAGAAAATCTATGGATAATTCACTAAACCATCAAACTATGACTTAATAAACTGAATAAAAAGAAAAATATAATAAAATTACACTGCTTGGCTTTATAGTAAACAATATTTAAATTAGTCCAAACAATATAAACATTACTAATTTTTAGATAATAATCAAATAAGACAGTACTGAGGGCTTATTTCTGACCAAAACAAAATATTATTGTCTTAATCTTGCAAAGGGAAAAAAGTGAAAGTTTGGAGAGATGAGGATGGAGAGTTGAAAAAAGAAGTATGAGATGGGGCGCCTGGGTGGCTCAGTCATTAAACGTCTGTCTTCAGCCCAGGTCATAATCCTGGAGTTCAGGGATGGAGCCCTGCATTCAGCTCCCTGCTCGGTGGGAGGCCTGCTTCTCCCTCTCTCACTCCCACTGCTTGTGTTCCCTCTCTAGCTGTTTTTTTCTCTTTCTAATAAATAAATAAAATCTTTAAAAAAAAGTACATGAAAACCTCATTGCACAATGAAATCAAGACTATGTCTGTTTTTAATGTAACAGGAAATTAAATTGTAGTTCAAAAGATAACAAATGTTGGCAACAATGTGGAAAACAGGGAACCTTTTTACACTCTTGATGTGAATGTAAATTGGTATAACCATTATGGAAAAACATTGAAATGATAATAAAATATCATTAAAATTTTCTAGTAAGCCCACTTCTGGTTATGTATCTGAAGTAAATAGAATTAGTTTCTTGAAGAGGTATCTGCACTCTTATGTTAATTGAGGCATTATTCATAGTAGCGAAGATAATGAAAACAAGGTATTGTGTGTGACATATGTACACACATTCTGGAATATTATTCAGCCATAAAAAAGGGAAATCTTCCCATTTGCAATGGCATAGATGAGCTTGCTATGGAGAACATTATGCTAAGTGAAATAAACCAGACACAGAAAGACACATATGTGGAATCTAAAAACGTGGAACTCACCAGAGCAAAGACTAGAATGGTAGTTTCCAGGAGCTGGGGCAGGGAGAAATGAGAGGATCTTGGTGAAAGAGTACAACGTCCCAGCTATTAGATAAATAAGCTTGGCAACCTCATGAATAGCATAGTGACTATAAGTAACATCCATGTATCATAGACTTGGAAATTGCAAAGAGAGTAGATCTTAAGTACTTCCATTACAAAAACAAAAGCACTCAGTGTCGATGGGTGTGTTAATTAGCTTTATTGTTCCAATCATGCCACAATATCCAAATATCAAATCATGATATTGTATACTTCAAATATATACAATTTTTGTTGATCATACTACAATAAAATTAGAAAAGTGATGAAAAGGACCTCTGAGTATATTGGTGAGGACTGAGAGAGGAGTAAAACATCTTTTGAATTACCAATTCTTCATCTATCAAAGGAAGACCCAAGAGGTGATATCTTAATCTAGAATTGTAGCAAATAATTACTTCTGAACTATGTGAGTAGACAATACAAATAGATTGTTTCTTTTTTAGAACAAATATTGAGAACAATTTTTACTACTTATTGGCACAGAGGACAATGTATAAATAAAAGAATATTATATATGTATAAAGGATATGGCATATTAACTATTATTTAAAATTATTAATTTGTCAAACACATGGATACTCCTATTAAATTAAAAAAGTATTTTATAAAAATATGAAAAATAATTTTAACATTAAGGATAATAACATTTTCTATTCTTAAATGTACTAATTAAAATTAATATTTTAAATAAATAAAGGTTGGGGTTCTCTAATTACATGGTTTTTGAAGTTATTTCAATTAAAAGAAATCATTTCTGGATTTCAAAAGTCTAAGATTAGTCAATCAACTTTCCTTTCCTAATTAGCTTATGACACTAAAAATCACATTTTTCTCTGTGTGTGATTGTGGAAGTCACTGATACTGTCTACCACTTATTTTTTCATTTGCTTCCAAGTTACATGCTAGACTTGTGCTTTCTCACCTGTTTGAAGTTCCCATGTAGCTAGGTAACTTGCAATGGTGACTAATACACAGCAGAAGTTATATTTACCTTCTGTAAAAGTTTGAGAACAATTAGTGATTTCCCATGCCCTTCCCACTCATGTCATGATTGTGAAATAAAGCCTGAGATGAAGTATCCATCCACTTGGATCCCTGAGTGACGACACAGCACACAACCCCAGAGAACCCACAAAGGGCATGTGCTATGAAATGACCTATGGTTGTTTTAAACTACCAAGATGTAAGGGCTGTTATTATAGTATAAAACAAACCATTCTAATTAAGAAGATGATCTCAAAATTTTCAGTGTTTTAGGAATGTCACTGTTACATTACTTCTCATTTAAAGGCCATTGATGTAATAGCCATACATGTGTGTTATATGAAAACACTAATCTAATCTGGAAAGAATATTAGCAATTCATAATTTAGTCTCTGCCATATCTTTCACTTTTTTTTCATAAAATAGTTAACAAAAAAGAGACTTTAGTTTAATTTTTTAGATTTTTTGATGGTGTTATGAGACAGCTATATTTCATTTATATATATTATTATTGATAAAATGCCTACTGAATTCAGAAATTAGACAGAACTTTAAGAATTGTTTTCAGGGAAATCATGTTATTCAACCCCTTCATTTTATAGATAAAGATAAAGCAAAACAATATGATTCTTCTAAAATCACCTAGAAAGTGTGTGGCAGAATTGAGGTTAGAAACCAGATCCCTTGACTTTTGGTTCAATTTCTTTCCATTACTTCTTCTAACATGTGTTAGCCATTTTGCAGTCAAAGATTGTATAGTTCGATGTAATATAAATTCACAAATTATTTTTCTAATTTGGGAAGTTTGATTAAGTCATTTTGAGTATATCAGTTATTTTCTTTTACTGCTTTTATAAGAAGACAAGGGACATGGTTGTTTTAAAAGTTCTCATCAAGCAAAAGTATAAACTCAGACACATTAAAAAAAAAAAAAAAGCACCAGAAGTGTTTTCAGTTTTGCATAGCATATAACACAGGCAAACCTAGACTTCCTGGTACAGAGGGAAATGTCTTACAAAGAAAAAGGCTTCCAGGAAATCAAATAACTCCTGCACAACAAGTTTGATGAGCTAAGTGTGCATTAATCAGAAACATCTGAATTAAATTTCCCTTGAAATATACATAAAATGAAGAGGAACCGTGGTTTGCAGATTATGTTTCAGGTTCCACTCAACTCAAACATTTTTCCAGCCTCGAATAACTCGGTTTTTTCACTCCTACTTGGGAGTTCATAAAAATGCTTAGTATACCACACAATAAAACTGGATTTATCAGAAATCCAGCATAAATATAATATAGATAATGACGTAACTTGACCTAATGTTTCCTATTCATATAGGAGTATTAAAGATGAAATTTCTAAAAGGGGGTTATTATGTGATGCGGAGGAAATCTTAACTATTTGAGAGACAAGAAACACATCTTGAGGGTCACCAACAGCAGTTATTTTCATAATCTGATTTGCTAACTTTGATTAGATGGAACTCTAGTTGAATGTGAAACACCATTTCTTATATTTGAAATCTACACAACTAGTGTAACATTTTTGTACTGTAGCTCTAATATCTAAATGGATTCCCTTCTATCTTTCAGAGATATGAAATAAACTGTAAGTCCAACTTTATATTTAAGAAATCATCTGCATATATTAACTAGAATTTAAATAAAAAATTGAAATAAGAAAAATCATTTGACAATGATGTTGTTGTTACTTACATTAGTAACAGTTACCCAGCAGTGGAAATTTTATTTTTTTCTAAAAAAATAACATGAGGTTTTAAAGAAATAATGAAAACGAACTTATGGTTTTAGTAAAAATAGATTTCAGTTGAAAAGACCTATCGTCCATGGTGTCTTGCAGTTTGTGAGAAATGTTCCTTTGCATATTTCTCTTATTCTGTCATTACTGTAATGTATCACTAGATACATTCCATGTGCCATTTACAGTAATCTGAAATTAAACTTTTGCTGAAACAGACTATCAGTATAAAAGAATTTAACATATTCTGATAAGCATATGCCCTAGTTCATTTGTAATAACTCGAGTGGTGGTTGAATTATGTTGCCAAGGGATTTAGATATGTAAATGTGCCTGCTTAAAGCTTTGAGAAATTTCATAAGAGCAGAAATTTGCCTTTGTATATCTGTGCATATTAGTCACTAGGTTTTGGGATCTCATTTTCATATTTTCTAGGGATGGGTTTTTAAAAAACTCTATTATGTGTAATATACTAAAATTATATATATGTATAGTATATATACTGTTATATATTCTAGAATATATATATATGGAATATATACACATAATACACACACATACACACATCAATTCCAGCAATTAAAATATTCAAGTGAAAAAGAAATAAGAACAGAGAATAAATGTCTGATTATTACTATGAAAGGAACAAGGTCCATAGCTTTCAGGAATGAATGAACAAAGGAATGAGCAAGGGCTTCTTAGTGAGGCATTAAAAACTGAACTAGAGGTGAATTTCACTGGCTCTCCTGGAAAAATCTCTTATGCAAAATATGAAAAATCAGACTGAGCTGGAGAATTTCTCTATTTGATTAGGAAGGCACTGGGGATATGTTGCTGGAATTTATGTTCAATAAAAATATGCAATTTGTGTGGGACCTGAGGATACATATGCATGTTTGGGAGTCTTGTTATAAGAAAGTCAACATTTATTTGATCCCATGCCTTTCTTCATTTACTTGAATTAAATTTGTTTGTTTTCATGATTTTCCTATATAAAATACTGCTTTGCTGTCAGCATAATATGTTGTAGCTATGTCCAAGTAATTTCTGTTAAGTGAGATATTTAGCAAGAGGAACAAATGACCCACTAGCTTAAAATGAAGATCCCTTACCTTCTTTAAAACTCAGATATGTTTTTGAGAAATGACTGTCAAATTTGTTTAAAAAAAAAGTTTTGTCCATCTCGCTCTGCTTCTCTTTTGTATGCTATTTAGTTCCAGATAAGTGAGTTCCTATGGGGAGTTAATAAGGAATGTTCCTGCTTTGGTCTTGGTCAAAAAGAAACTATTCTAGAAGACTCGATGATTTTTGATTTTCTCAAAAAACAGTGTTTGAAATTCCACTTAGGTTAAATATTTTATCCTTGTTAAAATAGAAATTAACAGAGCTCTAGATGTGGGAAGGCTAACATGTTATTTTCCTGCCCAAACAGATCTGGAAGCAGTTGGAGGAAAACTGAATATAGGTTTTCCTGCTAAATGAAACATTCTAAACTTGTCAATATTTAGCACCATTGACACAGAGTGAGAAAGTTGAAGAAGAAAAAGAAGAAGAGGAAGTGGGAGAAGAAGAGGAAGAAGAAGGAGAAAGAGAAAGAGGAAGAGGAGGAGGAGGGGGAGGAGGAGGATAGTTCCATAAAGAGAATTAAAAGAAAGTTTTGGGAAAAGATTTAATATTTTTAATATAGGCATCTTTCTATTATAGGGATGGTTATACTTGTTGGTATAGAATGCCAAGTTAGAATGGGACTACAGGGACCCCAGAAAGAATGCTGATATAGTTTCTGAGCATATCCTTCCCTCTTTGTTAATGCAATCACTAGATTTTGATTTCTACAATTTAAGTTTTGATTTTTGATAGATAGAACACAAATTCCCCTGGATAGGTTATTTTAAGTAGGACCTTATCAATCATCTACTTCTTAATCTGGTCACATTTAGTTCTAAACACTTTCTCCTTCTCTTGACATGTTTGTCAACACTTGTTCTCATTCTTTTTTTTTCCCTGCCAAAGTCATCACACTTTCTCACAACGTATAGTCAGTTCTACACTCATGCTTGTTTTGAAAATGGGAATGTTGTCCAATAAGAATGACATATTAAGGAACAATCTGAGTAAAATGCAGATTTTATGTTTACTTATGCATGATTTTATCCATGAGAAGCACTAGGTGAATGTGGAAAACCACACACGGTTGAGACTAGCCAGAGAACAATCCACCATAGGCATACCCATGTACACCTCAAACACAGCAAGGACCTCTGACTGTTGTGTGTGATCATTGTGTGTATTAAGAGCACATAGAGCCCCATGTGCCATTATGACTTTCCATCTGATTTTGGATAATCTTCTTACTATCACCTCTCAATAACTCTTAGCCTGCTACAACCTTTCTTATATCCACTTCCCTAAGCAAATCCCAAGTCTTTTTCTAGTTTAAGTGTAGTATTTATTGCAGTATATGTAATATATGTTCTTAGCTGTTTACATATATTTATTGATATATTTATAATTATATTTTATATTTTTCTGGACTAATATAGGTTAAGTTTAATAGGTTTAAAACTGTGCTATAGTTTTTATTAGTTTCCCAAAGCGTTCTATTTCATTTTATTGTTTTAATGTGTCATTGACAGAGTTTTTGAGTGCTACAATCCTAATGCCATTTTCTCTGTAAGTGCTTTAGAACCAATTGTTCTGTTGTACATAGTGTGGCAATGTTTAGGAATGCATGAGTTTGATTATAGCAGAATGGGTTGTACTTTGTCTTTAGCTCTTTTTGACCTGATTTGCTGTGCACTGTTTTACTGAAACTGGTGTCTCTAAGGTCACCAATGGCCACTCTAATTCCAATGGTCTGTCCATATTCTCAGTCTCCATAACAGTTTAACATTATTTGATATTTGCCAAGCATATCCCTCAGATTTTTTAAACCAACATATTAATATATATATTTATGTGTATAAGCTGTTCTTCAATTCACAGGGGATAGAAAGATAAATAAGCATACTCTGTCTGATAAATGAGGATATGTCAAGGACTGGACCAATTCCCCTGCTGGTAGACTCTATGGTATAAAGGGATATGGCGGCTACATGCATCACACCTGTTTCTGGATATCAAGAAGATGTCACAGAAGATGTGACATCAGCTTACATAGAAATATCATGTATTTCTTTATTTTTTTTCATTTGACACAGATTCCTTGAGAATAGAAATCTCACATTATCATCCTTATAATATGTTTTAGATTTAGATTCCAAAGAGTCTACACAGCACTTAAGCCTTAACTTATTATACCCTTGCCTGCACAGAGACTACCTCAAAAATGTGTTTACTTATGACTTATAGTATAGCTTGTAATGAAAGACAAACAAGAGGGACACCTGGGTGGCTCAGTCTTTAAATGTCTGCCTTCTGATCAGGTCATGATCCCAGGGTCCTGGGATTAAGCCTTGCGTTGGGCTCCCTGCTCAGCAGAGAGCCTGCTTCTCCCTCTCCCTCTGCCTGCTGCTCCCCCTGCAGTGTTCTCTCTCTATCTCTGTCAAAAAAAAAAAAAAAAAGTCAAGCAGGAGAGAAAGATTTGAAAGAAATGAAATCAACAAAAATTTAAGGCAGTAAAGCTCCAGGTAAGTTCATATAATAGCTAGAAGAGTGAAAGATAGAAGACAGCCATGTTTTAAAATTTTCTCAGTAACAAGTTAAAGAATCTGTACTTGACAGATCTTTCTTTATTCTTGCCAACCATTTCTTTTTTTTTTAACTTGTTACCAAACTCTCTAGCTTTAACTCTGGTCTTTTAATAACTTGTCTTTTTTCCATGTTTGCAAAAATACAAAATGGCTTTTCCCCAAATCTATTTGTTCAATTCCCACTTCCAATTCAAATGCATTTTCATAAAATTTTCATTGATCACCCCACTTGGAACTATTTTTCTCTAAATACAAGTTTCTTTCAGTTTTCTAAAACATGAAATGTACTACTCACAATTATAACAGACACAGATAAATATTTATTGTATGACTATTAAAGCAAATATTTGTTCTAAAGCAAAAACAGAACTTTATATACTGGCTAGAAATTCACCTAATAAAGTTAGATTTAAGACGTTTTATATCTGTATTTATTTCCATACACATTTAATACATCTGTTAACAGAAGAATTTTCAACTCTTTATAGACGAAATATAAACCATAATCTGAATTTAAAGACCTCAGAGAATTTTATTTGTATCTCTATTGCAAATCAAAAGTCAACTATATTACAGGTAGCTTCGTTCTTGCTGCAAAACTTTTTTCCCCCAGAAATATGCATTCAAAATTCAAAGTTCAAATAATTAGTTGCCTAAATTAAAAATCTTAAAGTGGCTGAGTTTACTTGAATCTAAGCAGTCCTTAAACTAAGTCAGGGAGTAGCAGTGCTCAGAATAAAAGATAAAACTATTACAGGGAATTTTATAAGTCACATATTTGAATATATAAATCAGGATTTAGAGCACTCAGAACAACTTCATATGTTAAGAAATCTGGAAGATATCCTGTATACAAAGGGGAAAATGAACTATTTTAAGAAGGTCAATAAATAGATTTATATTTTTAAAATGCCATTTTTTTAAAAAGTTTTTATTTATTTGAGAGAGAGAAGGATAGCAGGAACAGGGGGAGTGGCAGAGAGAGAAGCAGGCTTCCCGCTGAGTAGGGCTCCATCCCAGGTCCTGGGATCAGGTCCTGAGCCAAGGCAAACACTTAAGGGACTGACACATCCAGGCACTCCTAAAAGCACCATTTGGATCATGTGGAAAGAGAAACCACTGTCAAGGAGGAAATACAAGGTTGTTTTTATACCTCATCCAAATCAAAGATATTGATGGTGGGAATGGAAAATAATGGATGAATTTTTAAAAATGCTATTCCAATGTAGAATTAAAAGACATTGAAAAACTGAAGATATGTGAACAATGAAGGACAAAAGGAAGTAAAGGATAAAACTTAGCTTTCCCATTTGGGAAATTGGGTGGTAAGTGGTTTTGTTTACAATTTAGAAACAACAAAGAGAAGGACACATCAGGAAGGGAAATAGGCATGAGCAGTGTAATATTGTGATTTATAATAAGAAATATATATTTGGTTTTTGTCCCATTTCAGGCACAGAGCTTCCCAAACACTTGGAATTTCCTAAGTGAGGAAAGCAACAAAGGTGTTTATTGTTATGTTAACTGTGCCTTTTGGAAAGCCATTAGGTCATCTAAGGATGAGGGCTGGTTGCTAGGAGAACCAACCTTGTGATTAGAGGATTCAAAAGTTTATATTCATCCCCTGACCTCTAGGGAAAAGAGAGGAATTGGAAATTGTGTTCAATTACTAAATGGCTAATGACTGAATTAGTCATGCCTATGTAACAAAGCCCACTTAAAAACCCAGAAGGAAAGGGTTCAGAGGGCTTTGGTGTTGGTGAACACCTGGGGATGCAGGGAGGATGGCCTACCTGGAGAGAGAATGGAAGCTCCACGCACTTTCTCCATATCTTGTCTGCTGTATCTTTTCCATCTAGTAGTTCCTGGGTTTTTTTTTTTTTCTCTTTTATAATAAACATATGATGTAGTAAGTAAAATGTTTTTCTGAAGTCTGAGCTGTTCTAGCAAATTAATCGACCTGGAGGAGGAGATCCTGGGAACCTCTAATTCATAGCCCATCAGTCATTCAAAGGTAGAGATAACAACTTAGGCTTGGTGATTGGCATCCTGAGTTTGAAGGATCCAGTCTGTACACAGTCAGTCAGAAGCGCAGGTGACTACCTGGGCTAGTAACTGATAGCTGGAATTGGGGTGAGGCAGTTCTGTAGGGCTGATCTCTTAAATGGTGGAATCTAATGTTATCTCTGGGTAGACAGTATCTGACTTTAGCTAAATTCTCAGACAGTGAGCTGATGCCCCACAGTTGCTTAGTGCTATAGGGGAACTCTCAGTCCTCACCTTGGAATTGGATCTAGGAACCTAAAAGGAGGCAGCTTGTGAAGATTTAAATTTCAATTGCGTATAACATCAAATTGAATACATCCTAAAGGCTATTGGAAATAAGAGAAAGGAATTCAAGATTGAGGTCCCAGAGATAAAGAGTTGAAAAATATATGGTCTATGGATAGTTGAAGCAATGTTTCTGGGTGTGATTATATCCTTTACTTTCAGCGAAATAGAAGACTGAAAGTGAGCTAATTACATAATAATGAAATTGCACACTTACAGAGTAAGGAATTCTACAACTTTATTCTTTTTTTAAAATATTTTATTTATTTGAGAGTTTAATAAGTTCTTGGCTGACTTTTTATTCATTTGTCATTTTCTAATTGTCATATATGTTCTAAGAGTATTAAAAATGTGTAATAACATGTATAGTCTATATTAAAAAACAAAAACTATTCTCCCAGAAAAAAGCTTTTATGATGACATGTTTTGTTTAAGTTGTGTAAAATTGAGTCTAATGCCAATGATACAAAATGTTCACAATGTCAGAAGATATAGGAGTTGAAGATTTCATTGTTTTACTAAATAAATAGCATATAAATCAAAAGTATTTTCCCACTTATTATATTTACTTTACTTAAACATTTTAAGATCTATATAGAAAGAATTCTAATGAATCTAGAAATCCTCATAGAATGAATGATGCACTTGTATTTATGGAACAAACCATCACATTATATGTTGTGATTGTTACTTTTTCTTTGACCCACTTAGATCATATAGTTACAACTCCAATAGTAAGTTTTAAAGTTTAACGTAGCATTAAATGTGAAAAAATGAAGGCACTCATTGTCAAAAGATTGATGGTTATGATTTATGAGTCATTGGCAAAAGTACAAGACCTCAGCAATCATGTATTTCTGGCAGTGTCTTGGTAAATGTAACCATGAATAAAATCAAGAGATTTAATAGAAAAAATAGAGTGTATAAATAAATACATGCAGTTATCCCCTATAATTCACAGTTGAAAATTATCACACATATCTTATTGTCTTTATGCTTACCAATACCAATTGAATTTCTAAGTGTTGCTATTCTGATTATTGAGTTCAATCTTTACGTCAGCACAATATGCACTGAACACTGTACTGAACACTTGAAAAGAAGATATTGTAACAAGCAAATTTTGTATGCCTTTAATTATTATTAATACTTAAATTCACTTTTGATAATTTGACCTTGAGATAAAAAACAAAGCAAGAGAGAGAGAGAGCAAGAAAGAGGACCTGTTTCCTTATTTATAAGTATGCTCAACTGAATACTTCCATAAAACTTTAGTAATAATACAACCTGTTTCTCATTATTAAGAATTTCATCCATTGCTCCCATAGGTTTAGACAGTATGCTTATTTTGGTAATAGAAAGCTGTTCTCCCTTTTTCCTACCAGAGTTCTTCAAATGATTAGCTAATAATAGTCACACAATGATTTCCAGATGTTGCTTACAATACAAGGAGTGTCCACTTATCTTCCACACAGGATGGTGTAGGAATTGAGATTCTTTCATTGTTGTAAAATAAGGATCGAAGTGGAAATATTTCTCACGCAGAATCTGAAATTCTTAATAAGAAGAAAGACTCCTCCTAATGCAGGTTTGTTGACTAATTGAAGAGATCTTGGAATTAGCTGCTCTAAAGCTGAGTTCTTGATATGCTAAAAGAGGACTGGGTTGCTTAACAAACACCTTAGGGGAACAACAAGAAATATTTAAACACTGTTTGGTTTTCTCTCCAAAGAGTGGATTTTCTTTGTAACTCAAAGGCAGTGGGAGTTAGCATAAAGAACTACTTTAGAAGGAGGTAGAAGATCTAGTTTCAAACTTTAGAAACTGAATCTTTGCAATCCCTTCTAGCTGTAAAATATGACCACTCCATATTTTTCTTTTTTTTAAGAATTAGTGTAAAACCATCCCAAAGGAAATTTGAAAATTACGTGACCTTAATTTACTAAGGTTTAATTGCAGTGATAGTCAAGCCTAAATGTTCAAGCTGTTCAGAATTCTTTACCACTTTGAGTAATTGTCAAGACAAATGACCTTTTCATTAAGTATCTTGAGTTCTAGCTTTCAAACACGTTTGATGTTGTTGAGGTTGCTTTAAGAAAAGAAACTCAAGCAGATAAGTAGACATTTTTCATTTCTTCCTTAGGAAATTTAGAAGAGGAAATAAGAAAAGACTGCTTAAAATCAAATGCACTTGTCTTTTAGAAATATCTGAGCTCACTGAAGACTGTGCTGGACAGCTCAGACTGGGAGGGGCAACAGAACTATGCTGGGTGTGCTAGAAAAGGAAGGAATAAGATGAAGGTTAAAAGTCTGCTTTGGGAATCCCAGGGAGGTAGAAAGACCTGAGGGGAGACAAGATCTACAGAGGCTACATCCTAACCCACGGTTATCTCACTCTCACACAAGATTCTCATGACCGAAGCAAGAGCCTGTAAGTTCGGAGCCAAAGAACCAAGAGCTTCAGACATAAGAATCACTAATCCCTATGATCCAAGGCTAGAGGGATCCCTCCATTGCTTGGCATTCAGCAAAAAGCTGGGGCGTCTACCAAATGCTGAGGGAGTTACTCTAATTACGTGTGTGTTTTCAACATTAATAGACTTTATTGTTTTAGAAAAGTTTTAGTTGCACATTAAAATCGAGCATAAAGAACCCAGATTCCCATGTACCCCTTGCCTCCCACACATCCATAGCTCTCCCCATTATCAACACCTCCCATCAGTGTGTACCTTTGTTTCAATGGAGGGACCTACACTGGTACATCTTTATCATCTGAAATCCATCATTATCATCCCCAAAATTCACTCTTAGTGTATACTCTATAGATTTAGACATATGTATAATGACATGTATCCACAATTGTAATATACAAGGTTGTTTCACTGCCCTAAAGAGCCTCTGTGCTCCTATCTGTCCCTCCCTCTCTCTAATTCCGGGCAACCATTGATCTTTTTACTGTCTTCATAGTTTTTGCCTTCTCAGATGTCATATATTTAGAATCACACATTACTTAGTCTTTTCAGATTGTTTTTCTCACTTAGTAATATGCTTTCAAATTTTCTCCATGTCTTTTCATGGCTTGATAGCTCATTTCTTTTTAGTGCTGAATAATATTCCAGTGTCTGGATGTACCAGAATTTACTCATTCACTTACTGAAGAATATCTTGCAACTTTCAAAGTCTGTCAATTATGAACAAAACTGCTATAAACATAGGTGCGCACTTTTTTTTTTTGGTAGTGAACTTAAGTTTTCAATTCTTTTGAGTAAATACCAAATAGCACAGTTGCTGGATCATATGGTAAAAATATATTTCATTTTGGGGTGCCTGGGTGGCTCAATCAGTTAACTGTCTGCCTTCAGCTCAGGTTGTGATCCTGGGCTCCTGGGATCAAGCCTCACATTGATCTCCCAGTTCATTCTTGAGTCTGCTTCTCCCTCTCCCTCTGTCCCTTACCCCTGCTCATGCTCTCTTGTGTGCTCTCTCTCTTTTTCTCTCTCTCAAGTAAATAAATAAAATCCTTAAAAAATAAAAATAAATAAAAATTAAAATATAAAAATATATTTCATTTGGTAAGAAACTGCTAAACTGTCTTCCAAAGTAGCTGTATCATTTTGCACTTCCACCAGCAATGAATGAGATTTCCCATTGTTCCACATCTTCACCAGCATTTGGTTTTGTGAGTGTGCTAGGTTTTGGTCATTCTAATTGGTATCTCATCATTTTAATTTGCATTTTCCTGATGACATATAATGTTAAATATCTTTTCATAAGTTTGTTTGCCAAGTGTATATCTTTGATAAGATGTCTGTTAAACCCTTTAGACTACATTTTTTTTAAAATTAACACCTTTATTGAGATATATTC
The DNA here is from genome assembly GCA_004023965.1 of Spilogale gracilis. Lineage (NCBI taxonomy): Eukaryota > Metazoa > Chordata > Mammalia > Carnivora > Mephitidae > Spilogale > Spilogale gracilis. The sequence continues at coordinate 43,188 of PITA01015316.1, forward strand.
TGCATATCATAAAATCACCAATTTAGAGTTTTTTGTTTTTTTTTTTAAAGATTTTATTTATTTGACAGAGAGAAACACAGCCAGAGAGGGAACACAAGCAGGGGAGTGAGAGGGAGAAGCAGGCTTCCCACCGAGCAGGGAGTCCGATGTGGGACTCGATCCCGGGTCTCCAGGATCATGACCTGAGCCGAAGGCAGTCGCCCAACCAACTGAGCCACCCAGGAGCCCCATAGAGTTGTTTTTAATATGTTCACAGAATTGTGCCACTATTGCCACAATCTAATTTAGAATATTTTCATTGCTCAAAATAAAACAAAACAAAATGGGGCATATGGGTGGCTCAGCTGTTAAGCATCTGCCTTCAGCTCAGGTCATGATCCCAGGGTCCTGGGATTGAGCCCTGCATCTGGCTCCCTACTCAACGGGAAGCCTGCTTCTCCCTGTCTTGTGGTATCTTTCTCTGTCAAAGAAATAAATAAAATCTTAAAAAAGAAAACAAAACAACCCTCATCAAAAAAAGAAAAAACAAAGCAAAATCACCAATGCTGTATCTATTAGTAGGTATTCCAATTCCATGGCAATCACTAATCTACTTTATGTCCCTATAGATTTGCCTATTTTGGATATTTCATATAAACGAAATATAAATGCTCCATATAAGGGGACTCATACAATATGTAGTTTGTTGTGACTGGCTTCTTTAACCTAGCATAATATTGTCAAGATTCAATGGTGTTATAGCATCTATCAGTACTTCATTCCTTTTTATGGTCAAATAGTGTTCCATTATGTGGCTATACCACATTTTGTCTGTTCATTCATCATTTGGTGGACATTTGGGTTGTTTCTACTTTGTGGCTGTCATGAATAATGATATTGTGAGCATCCTCATATTAATTCTTGTATAGCTACACTTTTAGTAATTTTGGGTATTTACCTCGGAGTGAAATTGCTGAGTTATGTGGTAACTCTGTTAAACGTTTTGAGGAACCGCCAAAAGTTTTCCAAGTAACTCTGCATCATTTTACATGCTCACTGGCAATGTGGGAGGGCTCCATTTCTCCACAACTCATCAACACTTGCTATTATCTTTTTGATCATGGCCATACTACTGGGTGTGAAGTGATATCTCATTGTGATTTTGATTTGCATAATCTGTCAAAATGATATTGGGCATTTTTTTCACGTGCTTATTGATAGTATATCTTCTTTGGGAAAATATCTATTCAGAACCTTTGCTATTTTTTAAAATGGACTTTATTTTTTAAAGTAGTTTCAGGTTCAACAGCAATATTAGGCACATGTAAAGAGATTTCTCAAATAGTGGCCCATTTTTTAAATTGAGTTGTTTTGTTTTCTTTCTGTTGAGTTTTAAGTGTTCTTAGTATATTTTGGATAATGGTCTTTTATTAAATATGTCTTTTGTAAATATTTTTCTAAGTCTGTGGCTTGTCTTTTTGTCTTGTTGATAATGTCTCCTTTATAGAGCAGAAGTTTTGTTTTTTGTGGGTTTTTTTGGTAAAGATTTTATTTATTTATTTGAGAGGAAGAGAGTGAGAGACATCATGAAAGAGGAGAAGGTCAGAGGGAGAAGCAGACTCCCCGCAGAGCCAGAGCCTGAGGTGGCACTCGATCCTGGGGCTCCAGGATCATGAACTGAGTGGAAGGCTGTAGCTCAATGCACTGAGCCACCCACACGCCCCTAAAGCAGAAGGTTTTAATTAATAAAGTTCACCTTACAATTCTTTCTTCATTAATTATTACTTTGGAGTTCTATCTAAAAAGTCATCACTAAACCCGAGGTCATCTAGATTTTTCTCCTATGTTATTTTCTAGGTGTTTTACAGTTTTGCATTTTAAATTTAGGTCTGTGGTTCATTTTGACTTAACTTTTGTGAAAGTTGTAAGCCTGTGTCTAGATTCATTTTTACCAAGAGTTTTTAACTTGGAAAGATCCTCTTTTTAAAACCCAAAATGCAATGTAGTCTGGCATTCAATATAATACTTATCATAAACACAGGATAATAAACTAAAAAATTAGCTGTATGATTAATTTGCTTCTTAATTTGTATCAGTGATGTGAAAAAGTATTTCTCCTATGTATAGTATAGCTCCAGAATAATACATATAGTATAAATACTTTATTTCTAAAATATACAGATACTTCCTAGACTTAACAGTTTATTTCACTTTCCCTTTTTTATAGAAGTTCACTCTTCAACCCACATAATTTGCTGCTTTTGCTGACCTTGTCAATTTACTTTCAAATACTGTTTTAACTAGCTTTGTGTGTACCTATGTATGTGTGTTTCTCTCCATATAAATGTACTTGAATTGCTTATAGGTTAATTCCTGCTTTGTAGCTTCAATTCTTGACATCTCATTTTTGAATTAGTTACTGTCATTTTGCTTGACCTTTTCAATCTTGGTAGTGTCCTTCCTATAGATACAGTAACAAGAACTAAACACAGTAGTCAGAAAGTTGTCTTATTGCAAAATTAAATACTGATAGGATCACGATAGTCATTTGCACTTTGAAATAAGTACATTGAGGATATTTTTACTCTAACTTTGACTTGTTTCTTTCTACTTTCTAGGTGCCTGGAAATAACAAATCCTGTTTAAAGTAAAAACGTTTAGAAAGTAATTAAATATTATAAATGGAAATGAGGAAATCTTACAAATATTTTACTTATTGTGAAATAAAATGATCTTAGGGATAGGTTATATTTACGTATATTAAATAGTTGTAAATATTAATCTGTGATCTTATGATTATAATAAATTACATTACTAATTCATAGCCAAAAGGAAATGAAGTACTTAGGTTGCTTTTTAAAAATTCCCTGCTCCATTGAATTCACACCATGATGCTATACCACCCTCTCTTTCCTTCATTCTTCTCATATACCAGCATCTTGTTCATCTTACTAAAACCAGTGAAGGCTTCAACTCTTTTTTTTTTTTTTAAGATTTTATTTATTTGACAGAGAGAAACACAGCCAGAGAGGGAACACAAGCAGGGGGAGTGAGAGAGGGAGAAGCAGGCTTCCCGCCGAGCAGGGAGCCCGATGTGGGGCTCGACCCCGGGTCTCCGGGATCATGACCTGAGCAGAAGGCAGTCGCTTAACCAACTGAGCCACCCAGGCCCAAAGGCTTCAACTCTTTGAACTCAAACTCCTTGTTCTTACCTACTCCTTCCATCATTCTAGATAATTTCAACAACTACTGTGAAAATCCACCTGTCGTTTTTGCCTCTCCTTATTCCAATGAACACACACACACACACACACACACACACACACACACACACACGCACACAGTATTACTCCACTCTTTCTAATTCATCCACTTCTTCAATCACACTTTACTAGAGACTTCACTACCCTTAAAATAATGAATGCAAACATTCCACTCTGCTGAAAGCTCTCTAAGATCTGTTTGCTACAGTATTCTAATATCATGGTTCTTGAAACTTATTAAGACTCATTCATGGAACTTGTTGCATTCTTTCAATCAATTTGTCACCTCCTCTCAACACTTCTCTATTTTTCCAGGTTGGATACCATAATTTATCAACGTAATTATTTCCACACAATATTTTAAGTCTGTCTGACTCCTTGACTTTTGTTGTTCCAACTTGGGAAATAGCCTTTTTGGGAAATCATATAACCAGGGGGACTGGTATCATTATGAATTCCTGATTCATATCCTGAAAGCAGTGATCTTTCCAGCATGTCTCTTCTCTACTAAATTTAATTTCACACTTTCTACAGTGATGAACTTCTAAGTTTCCACTGTCTACCCCTCCACACTTCAATCTTGGCTATGGCTTTACCTAGACTTCATTGAGAAAACAGGACACTTATATTCAAACAATCAATCCGTAAAATCACCTCCATTTACTCAGATCTTCTCTTTATTACCTTTTGTAAAAATAGAATAAATATCCTTTCTTCTTGCAAAACTTAACCCCTCATATGCCTTCTTACTCTTAGAACACAGAAGGGAGTTCACCAGGGTATCTCATGTTTCTACACAATGTAATTAGAAACAATGACATCATATATTCTGGACTACCTTTTCAAGATAATTTGTATAGTGAACATCTTTGGAAGATAAAATGATGTTTCCCCTTGGGGCAGAGGGCAAATGTGTTCTCCACCATGACAAAGATTGGGAGGGTTTGCTTTCAGTCTATTATAAAAGCTTTAGGCTTCCTAACCTCAGGTTTTCTCAGCTATAAAGAAAACTATTGCCTTTAGCATCTGTCTGGAATAGTTTGTTTCATCCTCATAAAACTTGGGAAACAAGAGAAATTGGCACAAGCCTGAAACTTAAAATTGCTGTTTCATAAAAGCAGTGAACTTCTGTAAAAGAGTGAAAAAGTTCACTTGAAGAGTGAACTTCTGTACAAAAGGGAAAGTTCCTTTATGAGTCATGAAGGTTTTTCTGTGTTGCTAGTGTGTGTGTGTGTGTGTGTGTGTGTGTGTGTGTTTTGTGTGTATTCTAGTTCAGTAGTCTGTGTCTTCTCCAGCATTGACAAAATTATGGCAGGTTACCATACTGGCTTGCAATCAAGATAAAAAAAATTCAGCCCTTTGGAGAGCCTGGGTGGCTCAGTCGTTAAGCTACTACTTTTGGCTCAGGTCATGATCCCAGGATCCTGGGATCAAGCCTCACATTGGGCTCCTTGCTCTGCAGGAAGCCTGCTTCTCCCTCTCTCCCTCTCTCTGGCTTGTGTTCCCTCTCTAGTTGTGTTTCTCTTTGTCAAATAAATAAATAAAAATATTTGAAAAAAAAAACCCAACAACAAAAGACTCAGCCCTTTCCTGTTCTTGGTAAGTCTTTGTTATACTTCTTGTCATGGTAAATTTTAACCTTCTTCTCTATGAGATCATTCCCATAAGTATTCAGCATAATCTAGATTCATCTTTAAAATAATTCAAACAATTCTAAAATCTTTCTTGACACCAAATGTTTCACCTCTTTCCGTAACTCATGTTCTTGTCAAAGATAAACTATGGATACCACTTCTCGCTTCAGTGAAATTTTCTATTCACAACTGTCTCGCTTCCAACCACACTCACTCTCAGGAAACATCCTGTGAAAGTCACCAAGGACTTCCATATTGTCTAAATATGATGTCAACCTTTCGGCCTTATATTCCTGAAATCATTTTTATCACTGAACATAGTTTTTAAAAGTCCTTCTTTAAAATATATTTCTTTGCTTTCATGAAATCACGTTTTTCAGGCTTCCTTTGTGTCACTACTGCTGCTTATTTGGTGGCCTCATTTCCAGGTTCTCCTTTCAATACATCTTCCACATGTCACACTTTTTAAAGTTTAGCCCACAGGTTCTTTCTTCTCTCACCCAAATTACCTTTTTGCAATCATAAAATTATAGTTAATATTTCTATGTTGAGGAATCTTAATGTCTCCCTTGAATTCCACACTAGTAATTTACAATTTTCCTTATGTGAACGTCTCACATGCATTTCAAAATTAATATGATCTCATCAACCACTACATCGTAACAATCCCATCACTATTTTTCACACTTTAGTAGCTAACATTGACCTGGTTTTCAATTCAGATATTTTGAATTTTACTTTTTACCTCTATTTGTCTGCCCTTAAGTGATGAATTACAAAAATGTCATCAATTTTACCTGAGAAGTACATTACAATCTGTCTACCACTATGTCTCTTCATCTCACCACCCTAGTCTATGCCACTATATTTCTGTCTACTGAACTCAATACTAATTTTCTACTTATTAATTGGCTTTCTCTCTTCTTCCAGCCATCATCCCTTCGATCCTTCAAATATCACAATGATCTTTAAAACATAGAAGTCAAGTCATGTAATTTGTCTTCTTAAAAAAATAAAGAAAGAAAGAAAAAACCTTTAATAACCACCTATTACACTTAAGGCAGGATTGTAAATTATCACAGTGACTTATAGGACCCTGATATTGTCTGACATCTGTATATCTCTTCACCTTTTGTTTTGTTTTCTTTTTAAAGATAAATAAAGATTTATTTGACAGAGAGAAACACAGCCAGAGAAGGAACACAAGCAGGGGGAGTGAGAGAGGGAGAAGCAGGCTTCCTGCCGAGCAGGGAGCCCAATGTGGGACTCGATCCTGGGTCTCCGCAATCATGACCTGAGCCGAAGGCAGTCGCTTAACCAACTGAGCCACCCAGGCGCCCCTATCTCTTCACCTTTATTTGACCCCATGCTTTCTTTCTCCTCAGTCATTGATGCCAGTTCATTTAATATTTTTGGTTTCACCAAAATCCCTTCTTCCATAAAACACTTTACTTTTGTGTATTCCCAGTATCTGAAATGTCTATAATCTTATTATTATTTCTTGTCCTTCATATCTCAGTTAAATTTCAGTAATAGCACATTAATTTTAACTTATTTCATAGTATGAGGCACAATTTGTAATTATATTGTATTTCTGCTTGTTTATTACCTGTCTCACCTACATAACTCAAACTTCAAGCAGTCATTCATTTTTGTCCACTATAGCCTTCTGGAACCTAGAAAAATGCTTGGAACATGAGGGATACTTAGTAATCTTAGAATGTTGATAAAAAATCAATGGAAAACTTCAATTGCGAAATAAATTTTTTTCCCATGTAGAACTTTTCTATATTTTGTCACTATTGTGTTAAAGTTCAAATTTCCCATTTTTTATTATAGGATTTTATTTCCCTATAAATGTTGTTATCTATGCTATCTTATCATTCACTGCATACTCTTAAAGGTAATACAATTTTGTTAAGGTTACCCAGTTTGGTTATCTTTAATGTTAGAATGGTACCAGAATTGATTTTACTGTGTAGACATGTCTCAAGTTGATTACTAAGCAAGTTATATAATACTGTCAATTCTGTCTATTTAGAGTTCAGTCTAATCAAGCCACATTCAATTTTTATTACTCAGAATGTGAAGATGAAATAGTATTGTAAACATGTTTGACCAAAGAATCAGAAGGAATCCTAGATAAATAAATCATAACACATACAGAGTAAATAAGACCAGTTAGGAGATAGTTCAATTTTTGAGACTTCATATTTCTTTCTTTTTAAACAAACCTACCAAGTAAACATTTATTTTTTAATTAAAGTATAATATAGGTGCTAATATTTTAGCAGACTACACATTTATTGAGGGAATGTTATTGTCTAAATAGGGGAATATCAATTCAAATTTTTTTAAGATTAATTAATTTATTTTAGAAAGAGAGTGATAAAGGGAGTGCACAAGCAGGGAATGGGTGGGAGAGACCACGGTTGCGGTGGGGGCGGCGGTGGTGGAGCAGACT
>PITA01015317.1:0-50531 GCA_004023965.1 Spilogale gracilis
TATTACCTCATAGCTTTTGTTAAGTAATCTTGGGAATTCAGGTTGTCTATAAGTGAAATTTGTGGAACAAGGCAATGATGATTCATTTTTAGGGTCTCAGAATTTTATGTCCTCACTAGATGAGGAGGAGGAAAGAAATGACAGTAGGAAAGCTACCTAAAATAACTGCCTCAGTGACATCAACTCAATCACTACGGACACTGGCCACTGTCCGTATCCGAGCCACTGGCCATGCACAGTATCAGGAAAGGATTGTCAGGGCAGGTTCCCACCTTCAGAGATCTAGGGTGATTGGTCCTCTTCAACTTCACCAGGTGCACTGACAGGGTGACTACTGTGTTCTACCATAATTTGGTCAATAAATAACATAACAAAATCACAGGGCTTTTCTTAGCACAGTGATTTTTAAGAACACCCCCATCTCATTATAGCAGAGCTGACTGCCCTATGAATCCTATGTTGTATATTCATTTTTACTATTTCACTTTTTATAATTTTTTAAAAAGGAAAAAAATAACAGTAGAGTGGAACCAAGTAGACGAGCAGATAGCTCTGATTTGAGGAGGAAATACCCTTTGCTCAAAGAGGCCAAGGTCTGGACTCCTACTTTGACTGAAATGGCTTTGCAAAGAATTTGTTTTATGCACTGAGTAATGCACAGATATATTTCAAAATCCCACATCTACTAAGGTTCTGCATTTTACTGAGTAAATTGGAACTGTGAGCAGTGAAACAAGGTTTGCTCAAGGTCGCATATCAGAGTCCTTGTCTTGATCAGCCTGAGAAGCTGAGAAGTCCAATCAGAGGGGAGGGCTTGTGCAGTGATGGAGCAATTAAGAGTGAGTGATATAGATTTCAGATTCTGCAATCACTCAGACAAAAATGTTGATCATCTTGGATCCCAGTCTCCTCACAGGAAATAAGTACAAATACCTTCCTCAGAACAGGTACCATCAACCTATTAATTGAAGGAATAAAACCACTTAAGAATTGAAAGAGACAGAGGTGTCATGAATGCATGGATATGCTGGGCCTGGCACATAGATTTTAATAAAAAGTGTGTGTGTGTGTGTGTGTGTGTGTGTGTGTGTGTGTGTGCGTGTCAATGCAAAGATGAGCACAGGTTTTCTGTACTTCTACAAATAACTCCACACAAATATCATACCTGCACTGAGGGTCTCCTGCATGCATTAAACATGCTTCTGAAATGATGGAAACTTAGATTTCAAGATAGAAAAGAAGTAAATGAGGTTTCATTTCAGATGCAATTCATCCCATTTTGACACACTATAAAAAGTATTTATCAGCTGACTCCCCTTATGTGCAGAGAGAATAAGAGCCCATGATCTTGCAATAATTTCCCCAAAAGGCAGCTTATGAGGCCCCACCCTCGTCATACAAGGGACTTTGTATACAACAATTAGTGCACATGGCCCAGCACAAGTCCAAATAAATCTGAGTGATGAAGAGGAAAGAGCTCCAGAAACACTTAGTTTTCATAATCATCCAATCTTCACTAGTATCCTGTTTTGTTCAAAATGGTTTCCCAGGTTAGTTGCACAATATATTTTACATGTCAGCAGTCAAAGTAAGATTAGTAGTGTGTGCGTTTTGAGAGACCAATAATCTAGAGCACTTTAACCATCAACATAAAAGTCTAAAAGTACCTTCCCCCTATGAGAATTGGTGGTTTCTCATTTATTTCTGACTCAGGCAAGAGGATGACAGCAACATGAGAGCTGCAATCATGCTCCTTTTTTCAAAGGAGTCCCTATGCTGGGTCACTGTCTACTGCAGAAATGCTAATGCCTGCCTCATTCTGATTATTAGTTGTGCTCAGAAAGTCGAGGAGAGGAATGAAAGGGGAAGCCATAGGATAATTGCTTTTATTTTGACTCATTGCAGAAAGGAAGTGCATGACAGAAGATATAATGCATATGCATCAAAAAAAAGGATTATTCACTTCTGATAAAGCATGGATCTGGAGGAAATAAAGCAAGAATAAACCCTCCTATAAAGTATCTATACTTTAGATAGATAGTCCACAAATCTATCTAAAGTATGGGAGCATTCCAATGGAAGAGGTGTGAATTCATCTTTAAAATGGGAATTCATCTTTAAGGTATCTGAAATATCATGGCTTTGTAGGATGGAACAGGACCACAGAGACCACCGTTCTTTTATTCTCATCATAAATCAGCATTTTCTGGCTGCTCTACAGCCGGCAGTCTGAGAATTGAATTCAGTGTTAAAGGCCAAGTGTTCAAGCTGCTCCAGCATGCCTTTTTTTCACTGTGATTTAGATACTAAGAGAATGAAAGCTACTTTTGCTTGATCCAAGTGACAAACAAAAACAAAAAAGGGTGGAAGGGGGTCCCCTAGTCCAGTGGCCTGTCAGTTTAATTCAGGGTCTACATTGAAGTCATAAGCAGTTTAAAGGCTTGGTGACTGAACAAGAAGCTTCCTGGCCTCTCGGGTGCTACGTTCACCCAAATACCTTCCACAGAAAGAGGTAAAAATAAAATTGCCATCTTTAAAAAGGATTCATCTGATTTGTGATTGTTTTAACAAGACCCAACATAATTCAAGGAGTAACCTGAGAACTGACAGGTCCCATATCTGTATTATAGGAAGTTCTTAAAACTACAATTTATTGGGCGCCTGGGTGGCTCAGTTGGTTAAGCCACTGCCTTTGGCTCAGGTCATGATCCCGGAGACCCGGGATCGAGTCCCACATCGGGCTCCTGGCTCAGCGGGAAGCCTGCTTCTCCCTCTCTCACTCCCCCTGCTTGTTTTCCCTCTCTGGCTGTGTTTCTCTCTGTCAAATAAATAATAAAAATCTTTAAAAAAAAAAACTACAATTTATTGCTATTTGTCTTTAAAAACTGCCATGGTGGGGGGCAGGAGGAATTGCCATGGGAAAGCTCAATTAGGTAGTGTTCCAGGACTCTCCAAATGGTTACAGTCCATCAGAAACATATGTTCCCGCAGTTCACTGCAGTTTCACCCAGGTATCTGAAGGTATCTGAAGGTGACCAGATCAGAAGGAGCCAGACTACTTTTCTTCTCAGGAAGCATAGGTTGGAGAAAGGGTATTGGAAGAAAACAACTCTGAAAGCAGCCAACCAGCAACTGAGTGAGATGTTTGAAGTGATACCTGAAGTTGTTCTCCAGTATTGCTTATGGTTTCTGACTTAATGCACAGCACTGGCAGTGAACTTCCAATATTCATAGTAACGATCTCAGAAGAGAGCTTTTTAGTCACTTAAATCTCCAAAGCTCAAGGTCATAGAATTTTCAACTCACGTAAGACATCACAGGAGTCAAATTAAGACTGTTATCTTGTATGCTACTGAAATGCCCAAATAATCGCTTTCCTATTTATAATTTACCATCATTTAAAGAGGATTCTTTATGTCTTTTCTATTATAAAGGTAGAAGAGCATAAAACTTAAGACTCTGAGTCCGAGCCTGGCTTTGCTTTTAGTTTGCTATGTGCCAGTAAGACAGGGACTCTCAAAGGGTTGGACTAGAGCCTTTCTAAAATCCCTTCTAGTTCTAAATTCATAATAATATATTATATACTATATAAAAATATTTTATATAATTATATAAATGTATATATATGTATATGTATATGTATATATAATGTTCTTATCACAGTTGTTGGTTCTTCAGTGGTGATTTTCTAAGGGAGCTAAGGCTCTATCTAAGATACTGCATATGCCAAAATCTATGCAGACAGAAAAAGAAAACTGTTAAGTTTTAACTGTCTGAAGTTTTCATATACATCATTTTGTACTCACAACAAGCCTGCAGGATACTTATTCCAATAGAAATCATGACGCAAAAATGAGACATATTTCCAAACTCAGCCAGCCACTAAGTGCCAAAATCAAGGATTAAATTTAAGCTTGAATACCACCGAAGTCCATATGCTTTCTTCAACTTTGCTCCCTCATTCATTAACTTTCTCTTAGAAATGTGAAAACAGGAACTAGTGCTTTCACTTTAAAGACAGGAGAATGTCAATATTTCTCTTCATTCCTTGAAGGCAATATTCTATCACCAGGACCAGTGCTGGTGTCTCACGCATTGAATATTTTCAATAAGTATTAGTTGAATAAATACATTGCCTCATAAATGATAAGTGACTTAAAAAATAAGTGTGAGTTCAAACATGTTTGATTTATCCCTGAAAAAGATACAATTCTTTAATTGTTATGATTATAACATTTTTGAAAATTTATCTCATTCCAGGAATTTATAACAATTAAAATAATTCTGGGGTGCCTGGATTAGCTCGGTGACTTAAAGCACTGGACTCTTGATTTTGGCTCAGGTCATGATCTCAGGGTCATAGGATCTAGGCCTGCCTCAGGCTTGTATTAGGTATGGAGCCTGCTTCGGATTCTCCCTCTCTCCCATTCCTCCCTCCCCCAAAAAATTCCAAGGCTTGTACATTCTAATATTTAAAAGGTATAACTTTAATGTAATAAATATGGATGTTAAAACTTAACATACTGGAAGTCACAATAAAATATACACAATCTTGATAAGTTCAAGTGATTTGTAACTATGTCATAATTTACTAATATCCAGAAAGCATTGCTCTCTTAGGAAATCCTCAAAGTGACTGAACATTTAACTTAAATTTATATCTCTACATAAAGTATTAAGACTTTAACAAATGAGTAATTTGCTGTACACATTAAAATGTCCAGATTTTCTACTTTAATATTGCCATATTTTCTAACTTGAATGAGACATTTATTTTGACTTGGTTTAGAAGAGAGATTATCCAATCTGTTTTCTAATCCTTAAGGGGATGTCACTATTTGTACAAAAGGGAATGATAACATCCTGTAAGCAAAACTAATTTTAATCCACGTTTGTAAAAAAATACTACCAAATATCAATGTGAGCCATTTTAATATTAGGTGTTATAAATCAAGCAACTTTTTTTAAAAACAGGTATTACCACTTAACAATTTTGACAGTGTAGCAGAGTTCCCCATATTCCAACTGTATTTTACAAACACAGCTTATTTTCTACTGTCTGTGTTTACCTGACTCAGAGTTCTGATTATCCTCAAGGTATTGCTCCTCCTGTCCAAGTGAAAACTATATTACAGCTTTGCCCCAGATTTTTAATGGATACTGAGGAACTAAAAGTACATCCGGGAAAAGATAGCATATTGAACACATTTAACACACACACACCAGCAAGAAGATATATTTAAAAACATAACCATATAAAGACAGATGAAAAGGGAGAGCAGGTGATACAGACATAATGTTTTGTGAGTTGAAAAGCAGAAGAAAAAATAATTATGAATCAGCAGACTCAAATAAGTTTAAACTCAAGCAAGGACTGAAAAGACCAAGAAGGAACTTAATTTGCAATGTACACAGAATAGTGTCTAACCAAAACTACAGTGCAACAGAGTTGGAAGGATAATAGATGTGGTTGTGGTGGGGCTCAATCATCTTCCACAGTAGATGGTCAACAGCTAATGCTTAAAGTTGAAAGGCAAAGAAGAAAAATAAAAGCATATTATGTAGAAATCTAGAAATAGTAGTAAAGCTAACAGTTTTTTTACATGTTTGTAAACATTGATTACTCTGAAGAACAGAAAAATTGGAGGGAGCACAATGTTTTTCACATTGAGTCTTTAGAAAGCATTTACTTATGTGCATCTGTAACAGACAAAAAACAAACTAAACTCAAAGAAATAATGATAATTTCCTTTATCATAACAACAAATAATAATGATGATAATGACAAAATTATTCCAAGGCCCACATGTACATGTAGTTTTCTAAAGAGTTTTCTTATTGCATTTATCAAAATATTGCAATAAATTATTGCAGTCTCGTAAAATATAATATTGCAGTCTCATAAAAATTATGCTGGCTAAGTACTTTATTTCCCATTAACAATGTATGACCTTAGACTAGTAACTTAGTCACTTACAAATCCATTTTCTTCCTATCTAAAGATTTATTTGAGAAAGAGAGTACATGTGCTCATGGCGGGGGGGTGAGGGGGGCTGGTGAAGGAAGAGAATCTTCAAGCAGACTCTCCACTGAGCATGAGCCCATTACAGGGCTCAACCTACAGACCCATGAGATCATGACCTGAGCCAAAACCAATAGTCAGACACTTAACCAGTGAGCCACCCACTTGCCCCCATTTTTCATCTATTTAAAGATCATATCATCATAAGTTGATGTCTTAAGACTCCTTCTAGAACATAAATTGTTCTATAATAACACTGAGTTTGTGAATCCAATCTTTCAATTTTGTTTCATTACTAAGAGGTAAGATTATCTATACCTTTTCCTTCCCCTGCTCCTCTCCTATCCCTTTGTCCTAGCTTTCTCTACTCACATTATTGGACCTCAGTGTTGCTCTTACCAAATGGGCCAAGTGGAATGGGAGCACACCACTCATTGATACCATTCAGGATCAGTACCGAACCAGAAAATGGTACCAATACCCTGTGTATTCAAGTAAGGCACCAAGAAACACTCTATTGGAAGGAATGTGTTGTAGTGGTTAAGATTTTGAACTCAGTTGCAAGGGTTCAAATCTCAGCTTCATGACTGACTAGCTCTGTGATGTTGGACAAGTTGCTTAACTTCTCTCTGTGCCCCTTATTTCTAAATCTTTGAATTGGGATTAATAATATTTCTTCCTAAAATTACTCAGAGCACAAAATGACTTGGTACATTTAAATTCTTAGAGTAGTGTCTAGAGCATAGCTGACACATACTAATGTTAATTTTATTATTGACCTCAGTGAATAAGCATTTGGTGATTATATGGCTAGGAACAAAGAAAAGGAACTAGTTTTATGAGAAAGTAAAAACTCCATTAATTCATTAAAATAGCATCTTCCCATTATTAATGGAGCTCTTTGTTGTGGAAGAGAAATATTGCTGGTGCAGGAAAGCATAAGTTATTTATTCTTATAGTGTGAAGATCCTGATTCCTTATGGATGCAGATATTCACCTTTTCTAAATTCATATTTTAAGGGCACCTGGGTGGCTCAGTGGGTTAAAGCCTCTGCCTTCGGCTCAGGTCATGATCTCAGGGTCCTGGGATCAGGGTCCACATCTGGTCCCTGCTCAGCGAGAAGCCTGCTTCCTCCTCTCTGTCTGCCTGCCTCTCTGTCTAGTTGTGATAGCTCTCTCTATATATGTCAAATAAAAAAATAAAATCTTAAATAAAAGTAAAAATAAAAATAAATAAATTCATATTTTAAAATCACCAAAGTTCATACACCTTCCCTGGATGTTAGTAAACATGAATTGATCCATTGGACCCTGACTTCAGAATATTTGTGATTGCTTTTGCTTCTTATTGCTTGTTAATCTTCAGGATTTAATTGCATAGCTTAAAAGTAATGTGTATCTTGTAAAGAAAATATTTAGAAAGGGCAAGTAAGAGAATGCACAGAAGAACTGATCATGTACAAAATCAGCATGCCAAACGGCATAACTCTGAGAGCATTAATGGAAGTGGCCAGGACACTTACAGTATCACTGATGAATTCCTGTTTGAAAATTGTAATTGCCTCTTAAAAGGTCTATCTACTTCCAATTGCTCTTACATACACCTGCCCACAGAATCCTTTCAGGAACTGTTATAGTCATAGCAGGATCCTATTCAAACATCTTCAATGTCTTCCCAACTACTATGGAAAATGAATTTCACCTGCTCAATCCAAGGCACAACACCATCTAACCCAGGCGTTCTAGCATAGTACATTGTTTGACTTTGCAGAATATAAGCAACACAGAATAGTTGATTCTTATTAAATATGCCCTGTACTGGTCACTTCAATGTCTGTAGTTAAGCTTTATTCCACAATTTCCCTACACTACTCTACATGAAAGCCCATCTCTGGCTTTGCGAATTAAATGAGTTATTTATTAAATCAAAATATACTCCTTTCTAAGGCCTGGCTTGTTTCCCCCCAGCACATGTAATTTTTCTTCTCAACACAACCACAATGTTTTGGTAGCTATATTTTAATGCTTCTTATATTATTACACATCTGTATTTATCTAGTACTACATGATAATTTCACAGAAGGCAGAATTTTATCTTGTAATTGTCTTTTTTAAAACCACTGATAGAATTTCCTAAAGTTCCCTGGACATAAACAATGTTTAATTCTTAAGTTGAGTTTGTATATTGGCCACTAACACACTTATTCAAATTTACCATTTTACATAGAGATAAGTTCTCAAAATTCTAAGCCTGTCTCCCATCTTATAAATTATTTTCTAATGCCAAATGCTTAAAAACCTAACATTAACTAAGTCAACCTTAGAAGATATTCAGTCTACCATTTATTTAAGCAAAAAAATAATTATTGGGAGCTTGTTTTGCTTAAATTTCTGAGCACAAGTAATTGGATTATCAAAGTGAAATCACATGAATCAAAGATCTTACCTGCTGTTGACTTCTTCTGCTGCTGTAACAAATTACAACAAACTTAGTGACTTAAAAACAACACATTTTTTTTTAATCTTACCATTCTGAAGGCTGAAATAGGTTTTACTGGGCTAAAATCAAGATGTGCAAAGGGTTGTTTTCCTTTTGGAGGGTATGAGAGAAAATCTGTATCCTCTAGCACTTAGAGACTTGCTTGTTTTTCTTTGCTCAAGCTTTATTCTCCCATCTTCAAAGGGAGTAAAGTTGAGCTAAGTCCTTATCATACTGTCATTTTTATAGTGCTCACGCTTCTGCGCTCCTCTTCTGCTTATGAAGACCCTTTTGATTATGTGAGACAAAGCCAGGTGTTCCAGGATAATCTTCCCATATCAAAGTCAGCTGATTCACAATCTTCATTACATCTGCAGACTTAGTTCTTTGCCATATAGCCAAATGTATACCAGGTGGTGGGGGTTAGGCCATGCACGTTTTTTGGCGAGCCAGTATTCTTCCTATCACACTTAGTATCTAGCTTTACTAATGATTTAAAGAATACAAACAATTAAGAGGCACAGGAAAGGCAAGACAGATCTGAGCCATCCATGTGGTTCCCCAAGTCCTTCCCATTCAAAATATGCGCTCTCTGACCCATCCAGCACAACAGAGATCATCTCTAAATAAAATATACAAGTTATTTTCTCAGCAAGAAAGTCTTTTCTTTGTTAATCCTCTCCATTTTGCACTCAGATCATTTAATGGCTTACATGGTATTCTCCAGGGAAACCTGCTTCCTAAATCCACATATTACAGTTGTTTATTATAAGTAATCCTAAAAGAGAAATATCTTTTCTACTGATAAGTACTCTTTTTCTATCCAATATCATAGTCTGTTTACCATGAGTCTCATTACTATCAGCATGTTTACAACTAATTTATAACAATACCAGGCATTCCTATTTTGGGAGCATTCCTTCATCAGGGGAGAATGGATCACAAGTCAGCTGCTTGAAATACCTTTTCCACAGTCACTATGCCAGGTGCTGATGCTAGAAAGGATATAATCAAACAAAGACAGAACCTCTGTTATTGAGGAGGTCACAGTATTTGTGGAAATAGATAAGAAACATAATAATCAGAGTAAGGGTGTTTTATTTTGCTAAAGAAACAGGACTCAGGGTTAAACAGTGAGGAGCCATTTAAAGATCATTTAGTCAGATAGTATACGGAGGTCAGCCTACATGGAGATGGGAAATGCACTCAGAAATTTACTGCCAAATATAAAAGAAAGCTGATGAGTGTCCTGTAGAAAGCAGAGAGCATGAAAATGAAGAAAAGAGGGCTATATAACAATTATCAGAAAATTCTATCTATCACACTTGGTGAAGGGGGTATATCGCAGAGATTCCACAGTAGAGGAAAAAAGAGAAAAATATAAGAAAAGCAGCAAGCAAAAAAGGAAGGCACCCATGTCATCTGAACTAGTAGATGCCATATATGTAGTATATACAGAGATTTATGAAAGCACTTAAAACCAAACTCAGTGGGGGGAGCTAGAAAAGAGCCTAACCTTGTGAAGATGTTATCTAAATTGAGTCTTGAGGCACATACAAGAGCTAACCAGAACGGGGGCGCCTAGGTGGCTCAGTTGGTTAAGCGACTGCCTTCAGCTCAGGTCATGATCCTGGAGACCTAGGACCCCACATCAGGCTCCCTGCTCTGCAGGAAGCCTGCTTCTCCCTCTCTCACTCCCCCTGCTTGTGTTCCCTCTCTAGCTGTGTTTCTCGCTGTCAAATAAATAAAATCTTAAAAAAAAAAAAAAAGAGTTAACCAGAACAAAAGAACAGGGAAACATGTATAAAATCATAAGGAATCTGATATTTTTCAATAATTGTATCTTATTTATTTCTAAAATTATTTTATTTCTAAAAATATTTATAATGACTATATATTTTATTAACTTCTCAAATTCATATGATTTAATCAACCCTTAGGATTGAATACTTATAGAAGATATTTTAAAATGATATATCAGCCTTTGAAGAAGATTCTATTGGAAATTCTAAAATTTGTTTATAAAATGCCTCTATTTTTTATTGCACAGTTGTAAGCAGCTGATTAATGCTAGCTATTTTTATTTCTTTTTAATTATGAAATATTAACATTATTGAAGCCCTATTACTATTTTGAAAGATAATCACTCATTTAGATAGAAAATTCCATGTTAAAAAAGCAGTCACATGGCTTATGCCCATGAAGGATTAATTGCTACACCAATTGCCTTCCTACCATTTACAACTAGAAAATGGGACAAAATATATGGAAAAATAAACCCTTTCAGACAGTAATCCCTAAGAGAAGGAAAAGTAAGCTCTATGGTTTTTCCAGTTTACTGCACAGAGGCAGTTTGAGGCTTCAATAAATGGAGAAGCAATCCAAACAGAAGTCGGCAGACTTAATTGAAAAGAACAAGATTGGAGGTTGGGAGGCTGACATGCTTAGAATTTGTTTGGCAGAGTTTAGAAAAGAAGAGAATAGAAGGGGTTTTCCAGAAATCTATACAGAGCTCTCCTTGAGTGTTTGGCTGAGTATTTACTCAATACTTAAGCAAGAAAAACCTACCTGAGGCCAAGAAAGAATTACTGGAAAGCAGTATGGAAAACAATGCTCATATCTCTTACTGTTGTGTTCTTCACTAAAATATTTCCACTTTGACAACGCTTTTCCTTACCTTTTAAATTCAACACATGGAGCATTGGATACAATCCTCAGGAAAGTCATTCCTTTGCAGTGGAGTTAAATTAATCCTAGACTAAGTGCTTTTCTAAATGCCATAGAAAGTTTGAAAAAATCCATATGCTTGACATAATTAAGCACCAGAACAAAATTCAACACTCTTAAAAGGAACACAACAAAATCCAGCACCCGCCCAGTTAAAATGCATAGTGTTCAGCATCAATAAAAATAATAGAGTATGCAAAAAAGGATAAAAATATTACCCATAACTAGGAGGTAAAATAAACAGAAACAGACCCCTAGAGGGATGATAGAATAAAAATTAAAAGGAAGAGAAATTCTCAACTACAAGTCATGGTTAAAAGTGGGATAAATTCATAGACTTTCGGTACAAGGAAAGTAATCTCCAAGCCATACATCCAACAATAAAGTTGAAAATCTCAGTCTCAATGGACACAATTAATAACTAACCATTCAGTGACTTACCATTAAATACTGCTGACCATGACAACTTCTAAGAAGCTAGACTTAAAGTCAGAAAAATCATATATGTATCTAACAACAGATCACCAAAATACGTGAAACCAGTCCTGACAGAATTTAAGTAAGATGTAGACCTTTCAAAAATAGTAGTTAGAGGGTTGCCTAGGTGGCTCAGTTGGTTAAACATCTGACCCTTTTTTTTTTTTAACTTTATTTATTTATTTGACAGAGAGAAACACAGCCAGAGAAGGAACACAAGCAGGGGGAGAGAAAGGGAGACACAGGTTTCCTGCGGAGCAGGGAGCCCGATGTGGGGCTCGATGCGGGGCTCTATCTGGGACTCAAGGACCATGACCTGAGCCAAAGGCAGTCACTCAACCAGCTGAGCCACCCAGGCACCCCAAGCATCTGACTCTTGATTTCAGTGTAGGTCATGATCTCAGAGTTGTAATATTGAATCCCACATGGGGCTCCACGCTGGGCATGAAGCCTGCTTAAGATATTCTCTCTCTCCCTCTTCTCTGTGCCTCTCCACCTTTAAAACAATAGTAGTAGGTTATTGACAAAAGAGAATTAAGGGGTGCCTGGGTGGCTCAGTTGGTTGAGCGACTGCTTTTGGCTCAGGTCATGATCCTGGAGACTCGGGATCGAGTCCCACATTGGGCTTCCTGCTAGACGGTAAGCCTGCTTCTCCCTCTCTCCCTCCCCCTGCTTGTGTTCCCTCTCTGCCTCTCTGGCTGTGTTTCTCTCTGTCAAATAAATAAAATCTTTAAAAAAAAAAGAGAGAATTAAGAAGGATCAATTTTTTTAAAAAATTTGAATCAGAAATTAAAATAAGATCCAATTTGGAAATTTCACAAATATGTGTAAATTAAGCAACTAAGTTCTAAATAACCAGTGGGACAAAGAAGAAATCTCAAGGAGATTGGAAAATACTTCTAGGCAAATAAAAATTAGAACATAACATACCAAAATTCACGGGGTGGAGCTAAAACAGATTTGGAGGAAAATTTATAATGGTAAATGCCCATATTAGAAAAAGAAGATCTGAATAGGTAACTTAAGATTTTACCTCAAGAAACAAACAAACAAACAAAAACCCAAAGCAAAGAGAAAGAAGATAAAAATTATAGTGAGAATGAATAAAACAGAGTATTTTTTAAATGATAGAGAAAATCAACAAAATCAAAAGTTGGCTCAGTCGCTTAGGTGTCCAAGTCTTAATTTCAGTTTGGGTCACAATATCAGGGTCATGAGATTGAGCCCCATGAGGGGCTTTGCACTCAGAAGGGAGTTTGCTTCTCTCTCTCTCTCTCTCTCTCTCTCTCTCTCTCTCTCTCAAAGAAATAAATCTTTTTTAAAAAGGTTGTAAGGGAATACTATTTAAAATGCTATGCTAAAAACTTAGATAACTTAGAAAAAGTGAACATATTATAGAAAGACACACACTACCAAAACTGACTCAAAGATAAGTAGAAAATCTGAATAGACCTATAATAAGTAAGGAAATACAATTAGCAATACTACTAACAAACACAAAGAAAATCCCAGATATAGATGGTTTCACTGGTGCATTCTACCAAGCATTTAAAAATTTAGTACTTATTTTTCACAATCTCTTCTCAAATAGCAGAAGAAAAGGTAACACTTCCCAGGTCTCTCTGTAAGGCCAATATAACTGTCACCAAAACCAGACATTATAAGAGAAGAAACTACAAACCAATACTATGTATGAATATAGATGAAAAATCCTCAACAAAACACTAGCAAACTATCCACCAGCATATAAAAAGGATCATAAAACATAATGAAGTAGAATTTATTCAAGAAAAACAAAGTTGGTTTAACATCTAAAAAATAGTTAATACAGTACATGATATTCATAAAATATAGGGGAAAAACTACATCATCTCACTAAGCACAGAGAGCATCTTAAAAAATCCACAACTCTGTCATGATTAAAAAACACTTAAGAAACTGGAAATACAAGCGTCCCTCAAATAAAGAGTATCTATGAAAAAAAACACAGCTAATAAAATACTTAAGGATGAAAGTTTAAATGCTTTCCCCTAAACCCAGGACAAAACAAAAAATGTATACTCTCATCACTGATACTTAACATTGTACTGGGGATTCTAAGCAGGAAAATTGGGCAAAAAAAAGGAAATAAAATTCATATAGGATAGAACAAAAGGAAGACAGATTAGAAAGACATAAATTTATCTTTATTCATAGATATATGGTGTTATATATTTTAAAAAACAAAGAAATCCACCAGAAAACTATCAGAATAAACAAGTTTAGTAAGTTTTCAGCATACAAAATCAATACACAAAAATCAATTGTATTTCTATAGTTTCTAGCAATTAACAGCTCAAAACTGAAATTATAAAAACAATTTCAGTTTCACTACCATCAAAAATATAAAATATTCAGGAAGAAAGTATTTACAATACATAAACATCAGATTTAGCACTTCTATCCAGAAAATATAAAGATCATTTACAACTCAATACTAGGAATAACCACCTGACATTAAAAAAAAAAAATGGGTAATTGATTTGAACAAACACTTCAGCCAAAGGAAGCACACAAACGACAAATTTGTCATTAAGGAAACATCATTAATCATTAGGGTCGTGCAATTTAAAACTACACTGAAAAACCACTAGATACCCACTAAAATAGCTGAAATTTATTTTTTAGTTTTTTCACTGCCCAAATGGCCTTTATTTTTTAAATTTGAAATCAATTAATTAACATACAGTGCATTATTAGTTTCATAGATAGAGTTCAGTGATTCATCAGTCTTATATAACACCTAGTGTTCATTACATCACACATCCTCCTTAATGTCCAGTGGCCCATATCCCATCTCCCCAAGACCCTCCTCTCCAGGAACTCTCCATTTGTTTCCTATGATTAAGGGTCTCTTATGTGGGGTAACTGGGTGATGGGTATTAGACTACATCAAAAACTAATGATCTACTATATATTGGCTAACTGAACATAATGTAAAAAAAAAAAAAAAGGAAAAAATAAATGGAGATACACAACTTTAGAAATGAAAATTATACAAAAAAAAGAGTCTCTTATGGTTGTCACTCTGATTTTTGTCTTGTTTTATAAAATAGCTACAATTTAAATGAATGCCATGCCAAATGTGGGCTAGGACATAGAGCAAGTTAAACTCACATACACTGGGAAAACAAATGGTACAGACTTTACAAAACAATTTGGCCATTTATTATATGTTGAACATACAGTTACCATACATAGTTACCATACATTCCAGCAATCCCCATCTTAGGTATTTATCCCAGCGAAAATAAAAACATATGTTGACATAAAGATAGCCTAGGTTTCTATCATCTGGCTAATGGATAAACAAATTGTGGCATATCAATAGAATACTATTCAGCAATTTAAAGAAACAACATGGATTATGCCAAATACCCATTATGCCAAATGAAAGAAGCCAGATTAAAAAAAAAAAACACCTATTGTTTGATTCTATTTGTATGAAACAATAGAAAGGATAAAAGTATAATGACAGAGAGCAGAGATCTGTAGTCAGAGGCTAAAGGTAGAGGGACAGCATTAACCACAGAGAGATATGTGGGAAATATGGGGAAAATATAAATATTCTGAATATATTTGTGAAAACTTAATAAACTATACCTTAAATGGGTGAATTCAATTTTACTGAATTATATTCCAATAAAAATGCTTTGTTAAATGAAAATAAACATATTATTTTAGAGGCATACCTTACATATTAATCAAAGAAGACTATTAATTCAAGGCTAGAAATGATATTTAAGTCTTGGTGTGGAATAATCATAGTAATGGGTGATATATAAGATTCATTTCCACCAGACTGTAATGTCCATGTCTGACTAATTAGCAAATAATTTTGTATTTATTCAAATTATAATTACTTGATTAGTTCCCCAATGTATCATCAAATAATATACACACCCCTTCCTTTCTTCACAAAATAAAGTAGTAAGAATTTAAAAGGAAATTGAGACCACTGTTTATTTGCTCTTCATTCCTAGAAATCAGTGGAAGACATAAAAAATTAGAGATCTTAAATTCAATATGAACTCTAATATTTCCTTTGTGAATATCTTAATATATTTTTACTTTTACTTGCCCTTTATAAAAGTATATTGAAATTCCCTTTATAAAGGAGTTGTCTCTTTAAACATTATTCACTTTTCAACTCTCTTCATTTTTTATAAATACTTACTATCTCCAACTATGCACATACACACAGCACATACACACTCAATTAAAAGTCTATATTTATCTTGGGAGGAAATTTCATAGGTTTTAACCATTGATTTTGAAGCTTAATTACCTGAAAGCCTGAAATGATTTCAAAATAGAATTGTTAAAGTTTCAAGAAAAATCTCAACTGAATACCTTATAAAATAAAATGTATTTTTCTGTTAATTAACAACTTAATAAATAACCTATGATCTTTTCTCAAGTGAAAACTTATTGTTCCAGGAATTTCACCTCCACCTAGTCAAAGATGTGCAAGAAACATTTTTCCTTTTCTAAGTAGTTAATTGCTCTCCAGATATGGTGGCCCCATATTTTCAATGTTTCGGTATAAGAGCAGCCGATAATTGGTGTGTGAATATTCTGAGTAGAGGAGATCTAAGTAAATTACCAACTAGGTGAAACAGGCATCATGTATGATTTAAGGACCCCTAAGTTTTATATTTTCCATGGCTTAAAATATTTCCATTCTAAAAATTTCACTATATTGTCAATACAGCCATTCTTAGCAAATAATCATTTACCATTGCTTTTCTTGGAAAATTGAAGTCACTTTTCATATACGTTCTAAAATAAAATTGTGTATGTATACAGTGCACAAAGCAAGCTATAGAATGATGGATATTAGGAGTAATAAACTCATAAGCCAAACTTTTTGCATTTTGGCTTCTTTCCAAATTAGTCTATCAATTTCTCAGTAATAATACACAGCAACACTTATCTCCACGTTCCTTTCAAAGGCCTCCCTTTAGCTTAAAAGGTCCACGGCATTTAAAACTGTAGTTCAATGCTTCTTTTATAAAACTAACTCCTCCTAGAAAATTCAGTATTTCCTATGTTTTTTCTCAGTCTCTAAATGTATCTTTTGTCTCCTCTTCTACTTATTTCCTAATCATTTTGCTGCTGAAAAGTAGGCATTGCTCAGTTTTTCCTTAGCTTTCTTCTCCTCTCTCAACCGTCTATCTCAGCTAGCCTGACCATCTCGACTATTGCAACTATTATCTAATGGAAATGGCTAAAAAATTTAGTTTCCAACATAACTACACTTCCCAATTATATTGGGATACTTCCAGCCACCTGTAGGACATTGGTATCTATCCCCAAGTACCACAGGTTATTTCAGATTTTTCATGCAAAAGAAGTCAGTTAGTAATTCCTCTTTCTCATGCCAGTCTCTGGTCCTAACTTTCTCTTTTCTTCAATAATACCAAAATTTTTGCCAATATCGGAATCATATACTTTTATTTCTTCCTCCCAATCTGTCACTAAGTCCCACAGATATCTTGTTAACATTGCACCTTTCTCTATTTCTAGTATTACTTTTCTCTTTTAGGTTCTTACCTGAGCAATGATATTAACTCTCTGGTTTAGTTTTCCACATTCAGCCTCTCTATCCACTTTAATAAAAATAGTCCATGATCACAAGATTAAATCTCTACTTGTGATATTTACCTTACCAAAAATTTAAATGATTTCCTTTTTTAATGAATAAATTACAAATTCTTATGACATTTGGGGATATTCAGGTAGGTTCTAATCTATGTTGTTACCTCCTCTCTCTCAACTCCCCAACCTTCATTAAAACCAACCTAGCTAACTAACGAATCTTTGTTCTATTTTCCAATCCCTCATTTCATGGCAAATCCGGATTTTTTTTTTTTTATCCAGAATAATTTCTCCAATTTCCTCTAGCTGAAACCCTATCCATATCTCAGGATTTGCTTTAATTGTGACTTTCTTCATGAAGTTTTCTTTATTCTCTAACCAAAAAGGATCTCTCTGAACATAAACAACACATTTTTCAGACATTTACATCAGTGCCTTCTGCCTGGAGTATTAATGTGCTTTTTATATTTATTGTGAACTTACATTTTGAAGGGGGATACTGGGTCTTATTTGTGCTTCCCATATAATTATGGTTACAATATAGTTGGCCAATAAATAAACTCTTTAGATAAAGCACGATCAATACAAATGGACAGAATTACTGATATAATAACAATATATCATATTATCTGTCTAATATGTTGTTAGCACCATTAAATACATTTTAACGTAATTTGAAATTATGTTACTACTATGAAATTATGTTACTACTACTACTATGGTAGACTAGATGGTATTCCTTGCAGGTCTGATATTTTATTTTTCTATGAAATGCCAGCACTACCATCTGGTAAATAAAAAGAGAAAATATACGTAACATTAGGCTCTCCCTTCCTTTCAAATTTGTCAACAGATAATTCCCATTAAGTGCATTTTGTGGATGATTCACAAGCACAGAAAGTTAATTTCTAGGTGAATCAACCAGCAAAACTTACCCAGACCATGATAAGAATTGCCAGGTTGTTCCTCATTCTATTTTTCCTCATAGAAGTGAAGAGAAGATAAAAAGGTACAAGAGCCCAACTGAGTCCATACAATAGGAGATCTATAGTGCCTCATGGGAAGCAATAGAGCAAGTTAGTTAAATTTAAGTGCTCTGAAGTTGGACTGGCTGGTTTTGAATCTATAATTCAATGTTATCTAGCTTTATGACCCTGGTCAAGTTATTTAGTTTTTCCAAACATCAATTCTATAAAATAGGGTAATAACATAACTCTTAGAAATGATGGGAAATTAAATGAGTTGATGAGAAAATTAAACATTTAAAGAGCTTAGTATTCTTCCAGGCAGATAATATGTCTTTAAAATTCTTGCCTATTTTTTTTGTTATTTTCTTTCCTTCTTGTTCTAATTTAACTTGTTTACTTTTTATAATTGCCAACATAATCTGTATTATAAAAATTTTTTTAAGATGTGAAAAACAAGAAAAGAAAAGGTCTCTGAAATTTTAACCAATCTTGAGAAAATCATGTTAAAATTTTGGCACTTATCATTTTCTTCTGTATTTTGTCTGACAAGTATCTTTGGTAATAAAACTTGACTCACCCTACAGTTCAGATATGCAGGGGAAATATTAACTTACTTATTTTATATGGTGAATCTGGTCTTCCTCTTGTACCTCCAACAACTGACTTGCAGGAATAAAACAACTAATGATGTCCAATCTGAAGTACAGTTTAGTCTCATTTCATAATTTAAATAGGTTTGCCTTCAGGCTGGTAATTTTGAGCATCTCTCCATACATTTGTTCTGTGCTCAGACTCTGCTAGGGAAAAATAATGCTTACTCAGTTGGCCATATTTCTCATTGTTAGGTTCTCCCAACCCAGCTTACATGGAAGATCGTACTTGGTTACAAGAGTAGGGAAGCAAAAAGATATGACTTTTGTAGCTTCATAGTGTAGAGAAGAATTAAGGTTATCCGGTTTCTATCTCCTCTGGCTTCCTGTCATGTTAAATGCTGCTTGTCCAGTCAGATGCTGGTTTCTCTGCTGGCATTTGTGTAACATCTGTGGCTGGTAAGATTATAAACAGTTCCTAGAACTTGGATAATTCTCAGAGATCATTAGTATCAATTTCAGAGTCTCAGTATCTCCATTTCTCTTAGTTCTCAAAAGCTACATATTTATATTATTTTGTAGATGTTGACTTTCATTTTATTTCTAACTGATGCTGGTTTGAATACAGAAAAGGTAATGGTGGTTTTTTGTACTGATTTAAAAACTAATTAAACTCTATTATTATTTAGAACAGTTTTATTTGTAGTTGTTTATCTTGGTTTCCCCCAAGATTGGTGGTATAACTTTTATTGTGGTGAGCAACCAGCAGACAGGTCTCCTGCTGCCTTTTGTATTCCTGAACAGAACACAGAGATTTAGCAGAGCTGAACCTAAGATCCTGAGAAAAAGAACCCAGACCTTGAGTTGTAAGCCTGCGTGCTTCAAAAAACACCAGGTTCTCTAAGGGTGGGATAATACTGGATTTTAGGCATTTTCATTGTAGTTGACAGTGAAGCAGGGACCCTGTGGTCACCACCTCAAATCCATAGAATTCTCCTGAAATGTGACTTCCAATGAATGAGTTTTAGCTTAAGTCTCACCTCTCCCACAATCTTCTAAAATAAAAACTTGTGCTCTCTCCTTTTAAACATTTTTGTCTCTTATTTTCTTGCTTTCCTTAATTGCACTGGCTAGTATTTGGGAAAGAAAATTTGAAAAATAGTGTTGATAGGGCAATCATTTTTTCAGATAATGTTTCATCACTGAACACTTAAGAATCATATATAAAATTATAATTGTCCTCCCTATATATTTATATATGTATGTATTTATTAATCATCTTGAATTTTCACAAAATCTGAATTTATCTGATTGTTTTATCTTGGTGTTATTTAACTTACACCATTAACAGCAACAACTCCTCCTCCCCCTTCCCCTCCCCTTCTCCCTCTTCCTCCTCCCCTTCTCCCTCCTCCTCCTCCTCCTCATCCTCCTCCTCCTTCTTCTTTCTTCTTCTTCTTTCTTCTTGATAGAGTATGAGCACAGAGGAGGGAATGGAAAGAACAGAGGGAGAGAGACAACCTTAAGCAGGCTTCATGCCTCACACAGAGCTCAGTCTCACAACACTGAGATCATGACCTGAGCCAAAATCAAGAACCAGGCACTTAACCAACTAAGCCACCCAGGTGCCCTATTCCATTACCACTTCTCTTTCTCATAGACAGGAAAGTAGTCTTAGGGGCTTCCAACAAAGAATTTCAAAGTTTTGTTTGAAGTTCTTCAAGTTTGTCCAAAACAGTTAATATTGTTTGGAATATTTGCTTTTTATAAAGTTTTATCCAGCACAAAGATGGAATTTTGTCAAAGACTTTTCCTACCTATCAAAATAATTATATGTTTTTATCTTTTAAGTGATGTGAATTGTACTAATAAATTTTATCACATTAAACCATATTTGCAGTCCTTGGGATAAACCCTACTAGAGTTATATTGAGCTATTTTTAACATAGAGCTTTATTCTGTGTATTTTTAAATTTTGGTCTTTAGCGTTGTGCTATATTTCTTCAATATCAGTATCTTAGCCATATGGCTTTACAACAAAAAATAGAAAGCAGACCTTTTTTTTCTGGAATAATTCACTTGATATGAAAATTAGATGTTCTATGATTGGACCGATAAAGTTCAATTATGCAATCATCTGAACCTTGTAATTTTTTAAGTATAGATCTTTTAGCTCTCACAAAACATCTTGAGTTTTTACCTCTTGTTATTTGTGTTCTTGTGTTTTGTATTTCCCTCCCTTCTTAGGTTCATTTTAGATAGTTTAATTTTAAAATAATATAATTTATATATCTAGGTTGTCAATTATTAACATGGAATTGGGTGAAACAGTAAAATATTATCTTAAAATTCTTTAATGTCATCAATATGTATTTTTCTTTTCTCCTATCTAACATTCTTATGTTTCTGCTGCATTTTATTCTGTTTTCTTGAATGGGTAAGTAAGTGGTTCAACTTTTTTTTTCCCTAAGAATAAGCTGTTGGCAACTACCATTTTTCTGTTCCCTAATTCATTTATGCTTTCATTTCCATTAATTTTCCCTCTATATTCCTTACGTCCACTGTGCTGTTTGTCATAACTTTTAGATTTGATTTAATTTACTACTTTCATTATTTTTGTTTGCTCTGCAAATATTTGAGGCCATGTTATTATTATTTAATAAATACTCTGGAACTGTGGCTTTTTAGTTCTTCTTGCCCCAAGAGTTCTTTAGAAAAGAATGGTATTAAAATGTCAAATACTTTAGGGGTTTTGTTTCTAAATTTGACATTTATTTTTTAATTTATTAGATTATGATTTCAGAATATGATCTGAAGTATTTTCCCCCTTTGGAATTTCTTTTTGGATAATACGTGATTATGGTTCTTTTTTTCCTTTTTTTCCTAAAATGCTCCAGGGGCCATTTAAAGAGAAGATTCTCCCTTTGCAGATTATAGCTTTTAGTGCATACGTTTATTTGTTTGACTGGAATATATCAATGTTTTACAATATTGTTTAGATTTTTATGTAGGAGCAACTTTTATTTACGTGATATTTCAAGGACAGAAAACTATCTAAATTCTCTCTCTCCCGTTGCTCTTGAATCTGTTTCTCATTTCAGTTCCTGCAGTATTTTCTTCAGGTATTCTGATGTTAAATCAGTTGGTACATAAAGGCTCATTAAAAATTCAGTTAGTTTATAATTTTAAAAGGATCGTGTTCTCATTTAATTAATATTTTCCAAAGTTTTATTTTGATATTAAACATTCTTTCTCCTTTTTTCATTTTTGCTGATTAGATCCTTGCCTGTTCTTTCAACTTTTCTGAGGTATCTCGGATATTTTATTAACATGGCTTGGAATTCAGTTATAAGCCCATTTAATCTATGAATTTTTCAGTAGCCTTTTTTTTGTTGTTATACTAATCTCATGGCCCACAGGAGTAGGAATTGTTTTTAATACTATTGGAGACTATGTTTATACA
This sequence comes from Spilogale gracilis, assembly GCA_004023965.1. NCBI lineage: Eukaryota > Metazoa > Chordata > Mammalia > Carnivora > Mephitidae > Spilogale > Spilogale gracilis. The sequence continues at coordinate 22,367 of PITA01015317.1, forward strand.
TTTAAATAAGATGGGTGCCTGTCTATCAATGTATCACTTTCAGAAACTCTGTCCAGAGAGGCTACCCTCTGTGAGCACACCACCTCCTTTCTTCACCCTGACTTTCCACCCCAGTTCCTTTGGTTGTATTTGAGATTTCATCCCAGTCTGTTATTTTCAAATTATAAGTGACTTCAGGTGTATTTCAGGAATTGCCCCTTTCATAACAGTTATTAGCAATATTTATGTTTTAAAAAACTTGTGCTTACCTCTGGTGTTTTATATGTCAGTATTCCTATTGATGAGTTATATGTTTTCTTTTTTTGACTATGTAATATAGTCACATAAGTCACAATTCAAAAATATATATAAAGGAGCCTATAGAAAAAGTCTGACCTTTGCCTGTGTCCTTAATGCCCCTCCAGGCAGATTGTGTCTTCACAGATAACTAATGGGATGGATTTGTGAGTGTGTATATTTCAAAAGACATGTCAAGAGATGACAGCCTTCCGTTTTTTTGGTTGTGTGTTGTGATGTAAAACTCAAGCTACTTGAGTTTTAGTTTTGTTATCTTTAAATAGGAAATCCTTTATTCATTTAACCATCAAATATCTAGTGAGCACCTTTGTGTTAGGTTCTATGGTAGGTGCTGAAGATAAACCGGTAAATAATACAGATGTTTTCCTTATGGTGTAGGGAAAAGAATGACAGTACCTGCCTTGAAATGATTTTTTACTAGAATAGACAGGAAGTGTTTTCTAGGTGTTAGCTATCACATATACATTCTTTTTTCCTTCTTTTTTATACAGGAATAACTCAGTGTTATACGTATTAGTCTATTCTTTGCTTTTTTTATTTAAAAAATTAAAAATATATCATGGAGGTCTTACCATAACTCTGTACGAAGGCTTTTGTCATTATATTTTATACCTACATAAAATCCATTGTCTGATATGCCATAATTTAACTTATCCCCTATTGATAGATTTTGTGTGTGTGTGTGTGTGTGTGTGTGTGGTATTTAACCGCTAAAAAGAGATTACTGCAGTGAATAGGTTTTTGGGTTTTTGTTTTGTTTTGTTTTGTTTTGCTTGTTTTGGTTTTTTACTTTGTACATAAGCAAAATATATTGCAGGGATGGAACTGCTGGGTGTTAAGGTACACAATGTGTAATTTTGATAGACAATACCTTCCCTGCAAAGGGATTATATCAATTTACATTCTTGTAAGCAGTGGCCAGGTGTGGCGATTCTCACTTAACACACAGAATAGGCTATTAACATTTTAGTCTGTGGATGCCCTGAAAAGTAACAAATGGTGTATCACTGCAGATTTACTCTTTATTTCCCTCATCATGAGAATCTGGTTGAGGATCTTTTCACATATCTAAAATCTAAATTCTTTCCTCTTTTTGCTATCTTTTCATAATCTTTTCATTTCTTTTGTATTTATTTGTTGGTCTTTTTATTCCTTCAATTTGTAGGAATGTTTTATTTCTAAGGGAAATTAAACTTCTGTCTATGAGTTACAAACAGTTTTACCAAGCTTGAATTTTGAACATACATATGATGAATTTCGCCATTGTTTCTATTCTGTTTAAACAATACAAAGTTTCAACCATTTTCCTTATGGCTTGTAAGCGTTCTGTCACAGAAAGGCCTTCTTGGTTCTAATACTATAACATTTTTACCCACAGATTATTGTAGTCATTTTGTGGTTTTATTTCTATCTTCAATTTTAGAGCCATTCTGGACTTGTTGCATCCAGAACTGTATAAAAAAAATCTGTTTTTTAAAGCACTACTTTTGCAGTAATTTGTTACACCAACCATAAAAAACTATTAATACAGTTTTACTTAACCATTAGTATACTAGGCATTCTAACTTTTATTATTGACAATGTAAATACATTCTTTTATTGCCTTATATCCTGTAGCATCCATACCTACCCCATTACTGAATTCTCTTGTTAGTGATTTTAGTTGGGATTTTTAAGTTTTACAAATATATAAACATTTCATCTGCAAGGAGTAATAATTTATTCTCTTTCCAATTTTTGTCATTTTTTTCTCTTATCTAAATATGTTGGTTAGTACCTGAAGACTCAATTCAATTAATAGTGGTGATAAGGGAGTATACACCTTGTTCTGGACACAGATGGGAGTTCTTCTAAAATTGTTTCAACAGGGATTATAGTAGTCTTCTGTTTGATCTGTTTATTTTATCCCATTGGGATTCATTTTTTTTTTTTTTTTACTTTATTCATAAGAGTTAATATCAAGAGAAGTGCCTGGGTTGCTCATTCAGTTAAATGTTGGACTCCTGATTTCAGCTTAGGTCACTTTCTCAGGGTCCCACATCAGGTTACCTGCTCAGCAGGGAGTCTGCTTAAGATTCTCCCTCTCCCTCTGCCCCCATCCCCCTGCTCTCTCTCTCTCTCTGGAATAAATACATACATCTTTTTTTTTTAAAAAAAAGAGTTCATATCAAGAATAAATATTTTTTAAACGAATATATATTTAATTTTGAAAATGTTTTTTCAGCATGAAAATGACAGTCTGACATCTTTTTTGTTCTGTTATTATGATTAATTTTAGTTGTCATTGAACGATTCTTTCATTTCTTGAAAAAAATAACATTTTGCAAAAGTATATAATTATCTTAATGTGCTCCTGGCTACTTTGGCATTTTGTTTCCACAGTCATAGTGAGATTGGTTCATAATTTTCTTATAAGTAGCTCTTCCTTGTTTTTGTTTGTCTGTTTTCCTTCTACTAATTCTTTGCTTTTGTTTTTGTTTTTGTTAAAAAAAAAAGCGCAGTTTCAGGTACAGGGCAAAATTGAGAGAAAGATGTAGAGATTCTCTATGTACTCCTTGTCCCACACATGCATAGCCTCCCCAACTATCAACATTCCTCACCCGAGTGGGACATTTGTTACCAAAGATGAATCAACTTGACAATATCATAACCACCCAAAACCCATAGTTGACCCTAGGATTCACTTTTGGTGTTGTACATTCTGTAGTTTCAGACAAATGTGTATGATACGGCTATTATTATAATAGTATACAGAGTTTCACTGCCCTAAAACTCTTATGCACCCTGCCTATTCATCTCTACCCCATGTACCACTGGCAATTAATCTTTTTATTGTCTCTATAGTTTAACATTTTCCAGAATGTCATATAGTTGAAATCATAGAATATATAGCATTTTTAGATTAATATCTTTCACTTAGAGATATGCATTTAAAGTTTCTTCTCCATGGCTTTTCATAGCTTAAGAGCTCAGATCTCTTTAGCACTGTGTAATATTCCATTGTCACCATTCATTTATCCTTTCACCTACTGCATGACATTTTGGTTGTTTCCAAGTTTGGATAATTATGAATAAAGTGACTATACATCTGTAATCCATTCTGGGTTTTTGTGTGGATGTAAGTTTTCAGCTCCTTTGGGTAAATATCAAGGAACACAACTGCTGGGTCATACTATAAAAGTATGTTTCTTTTGATAAGAAACTGCCAAGCTGTCTTCCAAAATGTTGGTATCATTTCGCACTCCTACCAACAATGAATGAGAGTTCCTGCACCTCGCAGCCAACATTTGTTATGTGTTCCAGACTTTTGGCCATTCTAATAGGTTTGTAGTGGTATCTCATTGTTATTTTAATTTGCATTTCTCTGATGATATATGATGTCTCCTGTAGTACCTACCTTATACATAATACTGTTAGGTTTGTTAGTTCATAGGCATCCATAACTGTTAGATCTTTATTGTTAATTGCACATCTTAGCATTATTCTTCTTTGTCTCCATTAATTCTTCAAGAGTCTGCATTCAGACTTAACTGAAAGCAAAATCACAGCTCTGCTTCTTTTTGTTTGCATTTGTTTGGCATATTTCTGCCCCCATTTTTGTTTTTCAATCTTTCTAAATTATTTTAGATGTCCATTCTGTTGTAAGTAGCATGACATAGGGTTTTTGCTTTGTAATCCATTCTGAAAGCCATCTTTATTGATATGTCTATTTATTTAAATTGTTGATAAGATTATTTGGTTTTAACTGTCAGCCTAGTTTATGCTATAGTTTCTGATTTTGTTTTTCATTTTTCTGACATTTTACTTCATCATCTTTTAAGATTTTCTTTAATACACACTGGCGCTTATGCTTGTAACTTAATGTATAATCTTATCTAATACAGGTAGCCCTCCATTTTGTTAGACAATATATATTAATTTTATAATTGACAAATTTAGTGTTTTCTCTCTTCCTTTATCTTTGCTCTCATTTTTAGTCAATGATTATCTTCATATTTACCATGATACTCTAAATTTGATTATACATCTCTTTTTTGATAGTTACTTCTAAGTAATTTCCTTTGAATTCCAGTTAATAGAAATGAAGAAATCACCATCACTCTTCATCCTACATTGTGTCCTTTTCTCCTTAATTTTTGTTCTTTACGTTGCCAGTGTATTTGGCATTTATATTCTATTCTGTACTTCCTATCTCTACATCTTTAGTGTTAATAACACATCCCAATCTAATAACCATTGCTAGTGATCCCTCAGTAACACCCTCATTTTGTATTTTAATGAGTTCCTTTCATTTTATTTGGGCTCCAGTCATCAAACAATAGTCACATTACCCAGGCTCTAACACAGTGAGGTATGCCTTTTTGACTAAGTTAAGCTACTTGAGTATGAATTAAAGTGTGTCCTACTTCCAGGATATCTCCTTAAAGAAGAAACTGCCTGCTGTTGGCTTTAAATCCTGTTTGCCTGGATTGGGAATGAGCCAGTATAGACTGTGGAGATGAAGTATGTAAACAACCTGGGAGCTGATGAAGAAATAAGATACAAAGACCTAAGTCCCTGAATGTCTTCCTAGAGGATAACCACCATGTAAGCCCTGGACTATTCACATCAGGATTATTTCATGAAAACAGAAAAAAATAAAACTTTTATCCAAACTGATTATATTGTTGCAATTTGGCCAGTTATATCTGGATAAACTAAGTTTGTCCTCCAATTAAATTTCTCAAAAAGAACTCATGGGGAAAATATTCTCTATGTTTGTGCAACGTAAAAACTTCATTGCACGGAGCACTGGGTGTTGTACATAAACAATGAATCTTGGAACACTACATCAAAAACTAATGATGAGGATGCCTGGGTGGCTCAGTGGGTTAAAAACTCTGCCTTCGGCTCAGGTCATGATCTCAGGGTTCTGGGATGGAGGCCTGCATAGGGCTCTCTGCTCAGCAGGGAGCCTGCTTCCTCCCCTCTCTCTGCCTGGCTCTTTGCCTACTTGTGAACTCTCTCTCTGTCAAATAAATAAATAAAATCTTAAAAAAAAAAAACTAATGATGCATTTTATGGTAACTAACATAACACAGTAATAAATAAATAAATAAATAAATCTGTTTATTAAACCTCTAACCTAATTTCCAGTTTGCAGAAAATAGAAGTGATAAAGCAGCAAGTTAAACAGACACCAAGAGAAAGGAATCAGGTAAATGCAGATTTGGAAAAATACATATAGCCTTTGCCCTGAATTCTTCAAAAAGTGAACATTACAAAAATATTAAAGGCAAGGGGCTTTATTACTAAGAGAAACTAAAAAGACAAAATCACCCATTGCAAGACATCTTAGGAAGGCTCCTAAATCCTAAGAAAGCAAACTGTAAAATGTATAATCACAATAACTTAGAAAGATTTTATATGGACTGGATATTAAATGAAATTATAGAACAATTTTATATTCCTTAGGTGTAATAACAGTATAATGGTGTGTAGAGAATTGTCCTTATTTTTAGGAAATGAATGTTCAAATAAGCAGGAATAAAGTTGCCTGAAGTCCTAAACTTACATATGCTTATAGAGAAAGAAAGAGAGAGTCAGAAAGAAAAAGAGAGGAGAGGATAAGGGAAAGAAAAAAAAAAAGAGAGGATGAAATGAGTCGAGATAAACCAAATATGCCCCCAAAAAAGAAAAATTTTGGAATTGATGTGGAGCATATATGCAAGTTTTTATTAAACTATTCTACTATTCTTTTTTTTAATTCTAAAATAAAATTTGGGGGAGTAAGTACTTAAAGCACTCAAAAACATGTTTATTGCCTTTATACTTAAATGACAGTGGGTTAGACATAAAAACCTTGGGTGCATTCTCTTTCCTTTGGCATTTGTAGGAATTACTCTATTGATTGCTTGCATGAAAGATTGCTGTGGACAAATGTAAATTGAATTAATTTATATAATAAGTTACTTTATATTCTCATCTGGATCTCCAGTGAATTCTTTTTTGTATGTTAAAAGACAAATAACTTCCCTGCATTGTCTTATTGTTAACCATTCTTGCTCATTTCCTACTGGGAAGAACACAATATGACCTTTCACTTTGTAAGTTCACATCTTTCTAATCTCAAAAATAGTTATATATTTGTTTGTTGTTACTTCATGGAGTATTCCAGTTGCGAATAGGACTTCTAAATCCGTCATTTTTTTAATGTCTATTTTCTTTTTTTTTTTTTTAAAGATTTTATTTATTTGACAGAGAGAAACACAGCCAGAGAGGGAACACAAGCAGGGGGAGTGAGAGAGGGAGAAGCAGGCTTCCCACCAAGCAGGGAGCCCGATGTGGGGCTCGATCCTGGGTCTCTAAGATCATGACCTGAGCCGAAGGCAGTCGCTTAACCAACTGAGCCACCCAGGCGCCCCTAATGTCTATTTTCTTATAAGTCTCTTATTAGTGTATGTCTCTTATTAATGCATTTTTTTCTATTTAACTTCATTTACTTTTTTCATTGTATCCTTTGTTTTCAGAATAATCTGTTCTTCGATGAACTTCTTGCAAGTTCAGTTGAATTTAATAGTTTTATGTTATTTCCGTACTTTCCTATGCATTACTAGCTGATAATATTTATTGTCTCTACATATCTTCCCAGAGTTTTTGCTTTTTTGGCTTTGTATCTTACTTGATAGAAAAGTTAACTTCTTAACATATTCTTAAATTTATAGTGAAAAACTTGCTTTCTTTTTTTGTGATGTTTTCTTTGAACAGATCCTGTGCTGGTACCTTCTTGTATCATTGAGAAAGGTGAATGTTTCCGGCAGCACCTGTTTGCCAGGAGTATACATCAGAGACAGAAAGCAATAGTATGCAGGACAGGCTTGATTTCTTATGATCAAGGGTTCTAGGTGTGACTTTTTCCAATGCAATGGAAAAGGGCATCAGTTTTCTCAGTTCAAAGCCTCTTCCTATGCGGCAACAGAGAGCATTGCTTGTACATATGTATTGCCCACAGGATAGTCTCAAGTCTCAATTCCTCTGCTTCCTGGAACCATGCTGGGTCAAGTAAAATTCAAGCAGGTTTACCATTGTATCTGCGGCTGAAAATAAGGAACTTTGGTTTATCACGTGGCATGACCTTCATTATTGATACAATATTTTTTGCTGTCTCCTCTTATCTAAAGCTCTTATCATTTATTGGATTTCTTCTACTTCTTGTACTGCATGCCCTCTATTGTAAGCCACTTTTCCAAATATCTTTTTTTAAAACACTTTATTGAGGTATAATAGATATACAAAAAGGTATACATATTTAATGTATATGACTTAATGAGTTTGGAGGTGAGCCTATATCTCTAAAACCATTATGGAAATATTTGCCAAAAATGTATTTATCACCTCCAAAAGTTTGCTCCCATCCTCTATACTTATTAATATTATATTATTATTATTTTATATCTAGTGATCGGGAGTTAATCACCGAATATAGTGCTTCTGTCTTTTATTCATTGTTCTCCTTGGTGCTTTTGAATGACTTCTAGAAAACAAGAGGAAAATGCTGGTTTTATATATTGTGTTTAAACAAAAAGCTTACTCATGATTTCTTTATTTTGAATTTTTATTCTTTTATTTTTAATGTGACTAGATTTGGTCTTCAGGAAGATTTTTCATAATGGTTAATAGATGATATATATTCAGCCTGTACATATTTAAAATACTCTGTCATCTCTATACATGAAACTTGTACGTACAGACCTGACATGCTATTGGGGAAAAGTCTTTTTACCTTATAACTCCAAAGAAAATGTACCATCATTTCTGTTCCAGAACATTACTATGTGGAAATCTCAGACTAGCTTGAACTTCCTCTTACCTGTGATTGTTTCTTTTTCAACAATGATGATATTGTTCTCTCCTTGACCTTACAGTTCAAAATTCTCATCATTTTATGTCTTTGTCTGTGATTCTCTATTAGTTCTTTATTAAATCTTACTTATACTTACAGTAACCTCTTTCAATATGCATGAGGGATTGTATGTTCAAAATCACAATATCATCTATCCCACATGCTCATGTGATATTACCACTCATAAAGAGGTGGGTGTATGGTCCCTTGTCTGAAATGTTGGCAGGCTTCTGACTATTGATGATGAGACCCTAGATAAGTTTTGAGAGTAGATGATAAAAATGCCATGCACTCTGCTTTCTTCTCTTAAAACATTAGCTCCGAGGGGCGCCTGGGTGGCTCAGTTGGTTGAGCGACTGCCTTCAGCTCAGGTCATGATCCCGGAGACCTGGGATCGAGTCCCACATCGGGCTCCCTGCTCAGCGGGAAGCCTGCTTCTCCCTCTCTCACTCCCCCTGCTTGTGTTCCCTCTCTGGCTGTGTTTCTCTCTGTCAAATAAATAAAATCTTTAAAAACAAACAAACAAACAAAAAAAAACATTAGCTCCGAGAAGTCTTCAGTTACCAGGTAAGCAGTCCAAGTGTTCTGAGGCCCTGATGCTCTGAGGAGATCCAAACTAGCCCATGGTGAGACCACATGGAGCAGCCAAAATATCTTTCTATGAAGAGGAAGAAGGATGCCCTGATCTTCTAGCTCCAGCTACTACATGAGAGTTCCTGAACCAGAACCTTGCAAGAAGTCATGACAGAATATTTTTAAGGAAGTTGTTATTGTTTTAAGCCATTACATTTTGCACTGGTTTCTTATACAGAGATAGATAAGTCATAAAATACGTATGTTCAACTTTCCCTTTAAAGAAAGTTTTCTTCCATATATCTTTAAATATTTTTGGAATTCAATTCTTGAGCTCCCTTCCTGAAAAACACTAATCATCCATTTCTTTGTGAAGATAGATGGATAGATAGCCATTTCTGCACTTTCATGATTTTCTAAACTTTTTGCTCATATAATTTTTCCCTTTGCAGTATGTATGATCTTATCTAAGTTACCTCCCATATCATGTTTATTTTTAGAGTTTATTGTTGTTGTGCATTTTCTGATTTTTACTTCACCAGATATTTTCATTTTTTTCTTAAAACAAGTGGTTTTTAAATATTTTAATATTTCATGTGTCTCCTAAATTTCTTTTCCTGGATTTGTCAGTAACTTTATTTTATATGATCCTTTGTTTCATAGAAATTCCATGTTGTCTTTAAGTTCCTTGAGATTGCATATAATTTTTTTCTGAAATTTCCTTTTCTTTCCAAGTAAGTTCTTCTTCCAAAATGCAGTCTTGAGAATTTTTTGAACATTAATCCACTCCTTTATTTGTTTTTTAATGCTTTTTACACATCGAATCCTTTCTAGTAATCATCTTTAAATGGAGGCTAGAGTATCTGTTTTGCAATGCGTAGAAAGAATACATGGGTGGACTCCCATTAGCTAGACATTTAAAAAAAAAAATAAGATATCTGAGTCATCCCCCTGTCTTCAGTTGGAGAACTAAATACTATTTTGTGGGGCGCCTGGGTGGCTCAGTGGTTAAGCCTCTGCCTTCGGCTCAGGTCATGATCCCGGAGTCTTGGGATCAAGCCCCGCATCGGGCTCCCTGCTCGGCGGGAAGCCTGCTTCTCCCTCTCTCACTCCCGCTGCTTGTGTTCCCTCTCTGGCTGTGTTTCTGTCTGTCAAATAAATAAAATCTTTAAAAAAAAAAAAATAAATACTATTTTGTTTCTTTTGTTTCTCTGTTTTACTCTTTAACTGCTTGGGAGTATTGGAGGCATGAAAACAGTGGAAATGATGAATGCCTTGGGACAGCATGCAGTTAATGTATAAACTTTCATCTCTAAGTTCCAAATCTGCTATATCCTCCACACAGAGGGTGTAGTCAATTCCTTGGGGTTCAATAATATTCTTCATCTTTTGGTCATTAAATTTATCATTTCCTCCACTAACTATATATTCTTGGATGGCTTACTATTGTCTCACCAGTTCCTGCTCTCGTTTTGCTCCCTCTAAAACACTAATTCACACCAGACCACCTCTCTGTTTAAGAAGCACTGTGCAGAGTAAAAATGACATGGAATCTCAATATCTCTTTCAGACCCCATATAAGATGTCCTAGAAAAATGAGACCAGACCTCAAGGAATGTGCCCCTCACTGCACTTCACTGTTAGCACTTCCATGTCCCAAGTCCTTGTCTTTCCAAGATAAAGACCTTTGTCAGGGTAATTCACAACTCTATCATTTATATTATTAAAAACAATATCATATTAATCATTTTAGATGAGTTGTTAAATCTCAGAGTCTTTCATTTTCTTCTTTATAAGGTATGTCAAGAAGTTGTTCAAGATCCATGGTTTTATTATAGCTTAATTCTCCCTCCTTTCATATATTTTAAATATTTTAGGGAAACATACACAATATTTAGGGCATATCAGAAAAAAAAACATGCCAATGCTCTGTAATTCTTCCATTGTTGCCCCAAAAAAACCCAATCAGCCCTTTTTAACATGACACATTTGTGACTATTTCTTTCTCCTAAATTCACATATGCTGCCAAGAAGTTCACAGGCTTTGGGGTGCCTGGGTGGCTCAGTTGGTTAAGTGACTGCTTTCCGCTCAGGTCATGATCCTGGAGACCTGGGATCAAGCCCCACATCGGGCTTTCTGCTCGGCCGGAAGCCTGCTTCTCCCTCTTTCAGTCCCTCTGCTTGTGTTCCCTCTCTAGCTGTGTTTCTCTCTGTCAAATAAATAAATAAAATCTTAAAAAAAAAAAAGAAGTCCACAGGCTTTCAGGACTTTTTATTAAGAATTTTACATATTTGATCAAGGAATTTTATCTCTGCTAAAAAGATCAAGGATATAACTGGAACTAACCATGCCTCATTTCATGCTAGCTTGCTGCTCTGTAGATAAAAGTGAAACATCCCTTTGTGGCCAAATGTGCAATTCAATGGAATTGTGCTGCCTCAATTCTTTGTCTTTTGAGTGGCAAAAGCAGAGAGTAAACCTTTTCTGATTGATGTCTGTCAACTGTCATGAGCTTCACGGACAAACAGTGATAAAGAGAGTGACAGTTGGGACTCATGGACAAACGCATTTACTATAGAATCTAGTGCAATAGACACAGTGTTCACCCTTCTGAGCTGTGGCCTGTTTCTGGCCTTAAGATTCAGCATTAAGACAGGCTGTCAAAGATAAAACAGGATGTGAAAGAGGTCCTGCTACAGGGCACCTCAGGTAAGGTTTTAATAGCTATCAGTGCTTGAATAAGAATCCTCCTAATGCCTAGTTTTTCCTCCTAGTACAATGAAGTAATATCTTCATATTTCTTAAATGACATTTTCATCTGAGAGTATGAATAGTTCAGTGCATAATTGATGCCAATTTCACATGGAACAATTTTATGGAATGCATTTAGTCCTAATTTTCTAGGTAGATAGGAATGATGTAACTGTTCTTGTTGCACCAAGTAGAGCTGTTTGTCTGTATAGTCATGGCAGGAAGAAGAAAATGACCTTGGCTTCTATATAAACAATAGGATATATGTAAACAGTTAATGCTGACATTCAGTTTTCCTTCCCGTTTACAAATATATTCAATTGTGCTACTGAAATAAAATATATGCCACTGCACTAAAATAAAAATGATTGGTGGTGGGAAATGGATGATGGGTAGAGTGAGAGAGATTAGCAAGATAATTGATGGATGATAAATTATAAGATTAATACACTGGAGGATGGGTTTTTCTGTTTTTCATGTTTCTACCTTTTAACAAATGTTCTCATGTGTTTTTCTATAAGGCACAATAACATTCCTTGTAATATAATATCTAGTATTTATATCTCTGCTCTGAACCAACTTTTCTTATACATTGCTCAGTCTTGACACTGAGTGATTTCTCAGCAGTGTCCCAAAGACTATCAGTCAATCATAAATATTCACCAAATGTACAGTTTTTGTATTGAGAACCATACCACCATTTTGAAGTGGTTCTGAGAAAGTAGAAAATTAGTTATAGCCTTTGATGTAAGGATAAGAATAGGAACATGGAGACAAAATAGAATGCAACAAAGCACATAATTTGTGGGAATTTCTAAAGGCTCATTCCAGGTTTCTCTTATCTCTCTCTGTCCCTCCTTCATAGTGATTTATCTATTCACAAAATCATTTTAGTTGATTCATTATACAAACACATACTGGGTGTTTTCAGTGAGTCATTGACCTGGTAAGGTCAAAGAATTCAAAGAATAAAATGGATTCTCTGTCCTCAAAGAGCTTGCAGTATGATAGTGATGATGAACACATAGTTGATATAGCAAGTATCAATACAAAGGAAATGCATTATGAATATATGGGGCCTGAGTAAGGGCATCTAACGTTGCTTGGAAGGGAGCAGGGAGCATTCCTGGAGGAATTGAGAAGGACCTCTGCATACTTGTGCAGAGTTTTAAAGGATGAAGGAGAGCCAAATATGAATAGGAGAAGAAAATACATTCCAAGCCGATAGGATATTATAAGCAATGGTATGAGAAAGAGAAACTGCCTAACAAGTGTTCAGTGTTGCTGACACTGAGGGTAGAGGGAAAGTTAGAGGCAGAAACGGTCTAGCATGCAGAGCTTTTCTGTCTATGTTAAGAAACTTAGACTGTGTCCTTCAGGCAATGGGAGCCACTCAAGAGTTTTAAACAAAGAAATGTGGGGTTTTTGTTTGTTTATTTAAGGAAATCTTTAAACAAAGATTTATATTTTAGAGCCATCTGATGGTTTAGTGAAGAACTGACTTGAAAGGAACAAGACTGAAAAAAACTGCTTAATAGTCTCTTTCAATGGTCACATTGCAAAATGATGAGGGTGTTATCCAAGACAGTGTTCACAGATGGAGAAGAAGGGGACAGATCTGGAAAACATTTATAAGGATGGTATAAGGGAGAGCACAGAGTAAAAGAAGACCCTAATTATCCAATATACTCTACAAGAGTCACAGCACTCAGTGATGTCACTCAAGGACCAGGGTATCTGCCCTCACTGAATTTACCAGTCCTCTTTGTGATCAGTTCAAATGTGAAAGGGTGTTGTTGGTGTATTTTACTTTAAATTTATTTTATTTTTTCAGTGTTCCAGGAGTCATTACCCATGCCCCATACTCAGTGCTCCATGCAAAAGGTGCCCTCAGTACCCACCACCAGGCTCTCCCATCCCCCACCTCCCTCCCTCCAAGTCCCTCAGTTTGTTTCTGTGTCCATAGTCTCTCATGTTTCATTTCTCTCCCTGAATTAACCTACTTCCCATTTACTTTCCTTCTCCTACTGTCCTCTATATTACTCCTTATGTACCACAAGTGAGTGAAACCATGTGATACTTGACTTTTTCTACTTGGCTTATTTCACTCAGCATAATCTCTTCCAATCCAGTCCATGTTGCTACAAACGTTGGATATTCAACCTTTCTGATGGAGGCGGAGTATTACATTGTATATATGGACTACATCTTCTTTATCCATTTATCTGTTGAAGGACACCTTGGCTCTTTCCACAGTTTGGCGATTGTGGCCATTGCTGCAATGAACATTGGGGTACATATGGCCCTTCTTTTCACTACATCTGTATCTTTGGGGTAAATACCCAGTAGTGCAATTGCAGGGTCAAAGGGTAGCTCTATTTTTAAATTTTTAAGGAATCTCCACACTGTTTTCCAAAGCGGCTGCACCAACTTGCATTCCCACCAACAGTGTAAGAAGGTTCCCCTTTCTCCACAGCCTCTCCAACACTCGTTGTTTCCTGTCTTGTTAATTTTGGCCATTCTGACTGGTGTAAGGTGGTATCTCAGTGTGGTTTTGATTTGTATTTCCCTGATAGCTAGTAATGATTAATATTTTTTCATGTGTCTGTTAACCATTTGTATATCTTCTATGGGGAAGTGCCTCTTCATGCCTCTTGCCCATTTTTTGATGTGTTCATCTTCTTTTTGGATGTTGAGTTTCAGTAGTTCTTTATAGATCTTGGATATCAGCCCTTTGTCTGTAGCGTCATTTGCAAATATCCTCTCCCATTCTGTGGGTTGCCTCTTTGTTTTGTTGACTGTTTCCTTTGCTGTATAGAAGCTTTTTATTTTGAAGAAGTCCCAAAAGTTCATTTTTGTTTTTGTCTCCTTTGCCTTTGGAGACGTGTCTTGAAGGAAGTTGCTGTGGCCGATGCCAAAGAGGTTACTGCCTATGTTCTTTTCCAGGATTTTGATGGATTCCTGCCTCATGTTGAGGTCTTTCATCCATTTCGAGTTTGCCTTTGTGTGTGGTGTAAGAGAATGGTCTAGTTTCATTCTTCTATACGTAGCTGTCCAATTTTCCCAGCACCATTTATTGAAGAGGCTGTCTTTTTTCCACTGGATATTTTTTCCTGCTTTTTTGAAGATGATTTGACCTTAGATTTGTGGCTCTATATCTGGACTCTCTGCTCTGTTCCATTGGTCTATTTCTCTGTTTTTGTGCCAGTACCATGCTGTCTTGGTAATCACAGCTTTGTAATAAAGCCTGAAGTCAGGTAATGAGATGCCCCCAGCTTTGTTTTTCTTCTTCAGCAATTCCTTAGCGATTCGGGCTCTTTTTTGGTTCCATATAAGTTTTAGGATTGTTTGTTCCAACGCTTTGAAGAATGTTGGTGGACTTTTGACTGGAATGGCATTGAAAGCCTAGATTGCTCTGGGCAGTATAGACATTTTCACAATGCTTATTCTTCTGATCCATGAGCATGGAATGCTCTTCCATCTTTTTGTGTCTTCTTCAATTTCTTTCATGAGTGTTTTGTAGTTCCTTGAGTACAGATCTTTAACTTTTTTGTTAGGTTTATTCCTAAGTATCTTATGGTTTTTGGTGCTATAGCAAACGGAATTGATTCTCTGATTTCCCTTTCTATATTTTCATTGTTAGTGTATAAGAATGCAACTGATTTCTGTGCATTGATTTTGTATCCTGCCACATTACCAAATTGTTGTATGAGTTCTAGTAGTTTGGGGGTAGAGTCTTTCCCCAAACCAGACAAAGACCCCATCAAAAAGGAGAACTTCAGACCAGTATCTCTGATGAATATGGATGCCAAGATTCTCAATAATATCCTTGCTAACAGGATCCAACAATACATTAAAAAGATTTTCCACCGTGACCAGGTGGGATTTATCCCAGGGATGCAAGGGTCGTTCAACACTCACAAATCAATCAGCATGATAGAACAAATCAATAAGAGAAGAGAGAAGAACCACCTGGTACTCTCAATTGATGCAGAAAAGGCATTTAACAAAATACAACATCTGTTCCTGTTTAAAACTCTTCAAAGTGTAGGGATAGAGGGAACATTCCTCAACTTCATAAAATCTATCTATGAAAAACCCACAGCGAATATCATTCTTAATGGGAAAAAACTGACAGCCTTCCCTCTGAGATCAGGAACAAGACAAGGATGCCCTACTGTTCAACTACTCAACTACTGTTCAACATAGTGTTAGAAGTCCTAGCAACAACAATCAGACAACAGAAAGAAATAAAAGGTATTCAACTTGGCAAAGAAAAAGTCAAACTCTCTCTCTTTGCAGATGACACGATACTCTATGTGAAAGGGTTTTTGTGACTGTCATCCATTCATGTTCCACATCCTAAAAGACATATCATTTATGTAGAATCTAAAACACAGTGATTAGAAATACTTGGCCCCAAGTCCCTTGTTTTTCTTATGTGCTCTGAAGAAAAAGCTCTGCTAGTTGTATTCTCCCATGCACAAGCTTGGGGAGCCTCTGTAGGTGTTCCTCAAGAATGTATTAGAGGGAGGAAAGTAGAGGGTGCAGCAATGAACCCCAGAGTCCACTTGTATCCTCTGTAGAGCAGGATGTTTCCTCCTCTCTCTCCGACCACTGCTGCAGTTGTTCATGCCAGGAAAAAAAAAAAGTACATGAAAAGAAAGAACAATCTTAATCTGCTACCAAAAAAAACCAAAGTGTAGGTCTTAGAGTTAGCTGCTTCTTACACTCCAGCATGTTTGTCAACTGGCTCACTGACACCATAGTAATTTTTTTCTTAAAGATTTTATCCATGGGGCACCTGGGTGGCTTAGTTGGCTAAGCAACTGCCTTCGGCTCAGATCATGATCCTGAAGACCCAGGAATGAGTCCCACATCAGGCTCCCTGCTCGGCGGGAAGCCTGCTTCTCCCTCTGTCACTCCCCTTGCTTGTTTTCCCTCTCTAGCTGTGTTTCTTTCTGTCAAATAAATAAAATCTTAAAAAAAAGAAAAAGATTTTATCCATTTATTTGACAGAGAGAGAGAAAGAGAGAGAGGGCAAAAGAGCAAGCACAAGCAGGGGAATAGCATAGGGAGAAGCAGACTCCCTGCATGCAGGACTTGATCCTAGGATCCTGCGACCATGAGCCAAAGGCAGACACCCAACTGACTGAGCCACCCAAGGGCCCCACACCATAGTGATTTAAAGAAGTAATATAGGCATGAAATGTAAGAAACTTCTCTACCCATGTCCAAAAGCTTAATTTTCTCAACTACTTGGGAGAAAAGTATGCAGTGTTTTCTTGAAATTCTTAGCTGGCCATTGAGGGAAAATGTCTACTTCCATAAGCTCTGTACTCTTCAATGTATAGACACTTTATTAACATACTTCTAGTAATATTAGTGGTAATGGAAATATTTAATGCCCAGAAAATACCTGCAAAATTTTAAATGATGAATTAAGAACAGTTCTTCCAATAGAAAATGTCTGTAACCTTTAAGAAGCATCATTAACGAAATACAGACTAACAGCTTGAGACAAAAGCTGTAACACATCCTTAATACAGAAAGATGGCACAACTTAGTTTAAGTAATTAGACCAAAATCAATAAAGCCGTAAGAAATGGGTAACTGAACATGGAAAGGAGCTTCAAAGAGAAAATAGAAAATTCTCTTTAAAATATATTCTCAAAGCCACTGCATAATTGAGAGTATCTAATTCATAGAGAGCAAATAGGAAAATAAGATAAGCATTGCCTAACCAAAACCGTAACAACAAATATTAAAGCAGCAAAAGCCACAAGCAAGGAAATCGTATCCATTATAGACTCACAGACAGAAATTTAAGCGGAAAATTACTGTGCTATCTTCCAAATTACATAAACATGGCTACTTGTGTGATGCTAAAACTCATCATATGCACATGATTCTAGCTTGTATCTTGATGATTGTTGAACTATTGTAAACAAGTATGACAGGAAGAGTATGTCAAGAAATGACACACTCATCTTTTAGAGCTAACCAGAAAAACATGTTTCTAATTAAAATAACACTGCAAAGATACAAATTCCTTCCCCCATTGAGAAGTTCCCGAACTATAGTTATTGTATTTTGGTTCTTCATTCAAATTGCCATATAAACATGCAAACTTTTTTTTTTTTAGCATTCAACCATTCTTAACTAGTCCTCACATTTTAAGAAATTTATCATCACAGAAAAGAATCAAGGTTATACTGCCTGCGAAAGTCAAAATTACATTCATTTGGATCAATAACATCAGAAAATATTTGCATCCAGGATATAAGCAGATTAATAAAATTTGGTTCTTATGAAATGAAATCATTTTTAAATTTTAGGTTTTCTTTTTAATAACCAGAGTGTAGGAAATAGGTCATACCTGTGCTGGAATATTGGTTCCCCTAATCCCTGGGTAGTAACACTGAATTCTAAAGGCCAAACTCATTGAGGAGAATCACCTTCTTTAATGAGCAGTTTCACCTGTTTACTCTAGTGTGCTCTACAAGTACCATCACTATCTTCTTTAAAAAGACTTATTTATTTGTTTGTTTGCTTATTTATTTATTTGAGAGAGAGAGAGTTCAAGAAGGGGGAAGGGGAGAAGCAGACTCCCCACTGAGCCCAGGGAGCCCAGTGGGATGCAGGTCTCAAAAGCAGGACCCCAGGATCATGACCTGAGCTGAAGGCTGACACTTAACCAACCGAGCCACCCAGGAGCCCCATACTATCACTTTCTATGTGTGCCATGATGTGAAAAATTCAGGAGGAATTGCTTTAGAAAACAGGTTTTATGTCTTGGAGGGTGTGGGTGGGGGAAGGTGTGGGTGTGTGCCGACATTTGATTTTAATACTTTATCTCTTTTTGATGCCATGTAGGCATGGTTTGAAAGGACTTTCTTTAGTCAGTCTAGGTCTTCCTAACAGCAGCCATTAAGGGAGATAAAATAACTTCCATACTCTAATTTATTAGTATTTTGCCTATATTCTCTGGATCTCCAGTAGATGAAAACTTGATAGACTTTGTAGCTCCCACTGATTTTATTCCTGGAAACTTAATCACAACAAATCTTCCTCACAATAAATATACTCTCATTTGTATCTTATTTAGTTATTTGCTACAGAAAAAAGTTTGGAGGTACAAGGAAGTGGTATTTATAGCAATTAAAATACATTCTCCCTTATTCTGAAGTTCAGTTCTTGTCTCTCCTATGTTGCACAATGTGGTTCATTAAGGTAACATGAGGCCACAGAACTGGAAAAAGCATTTGCCAGGAGAAAGGCCTGGTGACAGCAATCTTAGGGCCAAAATTATCACTGAAAGAGAAAACTACAAGTAGCATAAAGAACACTCAGGAATACATATTTTCAACCATAAATGTCATTTGAGGATATCTACCTCATTGGCTAAGTAAACCTCAAAATGAGGTTTAAGCTAGAATAGATCTTTTTCTTAACTAAAATCCTCCAATGTTTACAATACAAATGACAACTCTACCTTGTCCTTCAAGACTTAATATGACCTGAGCCCATAGGTACCCACTTCATCCACCATTCCTACCCCTCCACCACTGCACAGCAGCCTAAAATGCCCTTTCCCCATGTTTTTCTTTTCAACTTACTTACATTAGCTTAATATTTTGCTATTTATTTACCTGTCTGTTGTTTCCCTGTTTTTTTGTTTATAGACTCATTATCAATCTCCCCAGCCCAACCAACCATCTCTCCCCTTCCCCGGGCCAATAGAAACCAAACCTGATTCTATTAAAGACCATGGCAGAATGCAAAAATGGTGTCTTTGCTGTCTTTGTTATACCCATCCTCCTTTTCAATGGAAATTTTCAGTAGCTCTCATCAAGAAGTGAGATCTGCTTCTCTACCCCTCAAATCTAAGCTTGCCTGGAGTTCATAAAATGAAAAGACAATGAGGGAGTTCCTGTCCCAATTTCAGGCTCCAAAAGGCCCTTAACAATTCCATATGTCTTTTAGACTCTTGCCCAATGGCCAGATGAAGAAGTCCTCATGGAGGAAAGGTGGTTCATCTAATTTTTGTCAACAAAAACCACAGATATGTAAAAACACTCAATCAAAACCACCAAAGTGCTTATCCTCTCTGCGTGCATCTGACCACAGATGCCCAAGAGAGTTCATCCAAGATCAGCCAAGTATGGCCCAGATCAGCAAAATGTTCTGCTGAATTATGAACCTATGCTTGTAATTTGTTACTAGTAAATAACACTGAATGTTCAGTCTGACACGGTAGCCTCATCAACCATCATCAAGGCCTCAAGGGCAACTACACCTATAACTAGCCTTGGAGCCTCCCGCATACCTTCCAAAGCCTTAGTTTCTCCTCTTGCTTTATGATTTATTACTTGTAATCTTTTGCCTTGGCCATGGATGTTCTCATTCTTCACTTACTTATTCTGTCTAATTGCTTGCTTGATTCCCATTCCTTTCCTCATCCAAGATGCTGAGTTTTGGTTTCCCTATGCTTGCATCTATAACTTAGAAAATCTTCTCCTGCCATATTCCTAGGGCCAGTTTCAATTGCCAGAAACCTCTACTTTAATGAATGCTTTGTGCACTTTGGTTTAAGCCTCTCAAGGGCGAGTTGTCTAATAGACTTTGATCAATACTTCATGGGACCTATCTATCCCTTTCCAGGGAAATTCTAAACCCATAGTATCAATTTCTATTCCCATAATATCAATTTCTTTTAACTGATAGATTTGAGTTTCTCTAATCTCCTCTAAATATTTTTCTTATGCTATAGTTTATAGCCAGAATGCTGGTAAATTATCATCTATTTTAATCTCTTAAATTAAGTAGAGGGACTTTTTAGGGTAAAAAAAAAAATCTACTCTTTCTAAACCACAAAGTCTTCATTTTCTTTGTTCCATAAAAAATAATTCCATTTTATTCATTCATTGATTTTCTGTTTTAAACATGATTATCATATTTATTCTCAGTCTTACATATTTAAATGCATTTAGGTTTCAGAGGGTATTTGCTGATTGCATTTTTCAAAGATGGTGTAACCCTATTTCCATCCTGCATATACTTTTTATAATGTGAACTTGTTGCTCACTCATTGATAGATGGAGTCTATACACCCTACCCTTGAACCTGGGCAGAGCTTTGTGACTATCTTGACCTACACAATGCGTCGACAAGTGACACTATGTGACTTTCAAGGACAAGTTATAGAATAAAAACGGAGAACATTAAAATGATATGAACCCAAAATATCCATTAGAGGAAAGACAAAAGTAAAAATACACCCTAGTTGTTCTCCCACTTACTTCAATGTGCCTTATCAGAATCACCTGGAGAGCTTGATAAACTAAGTTCTACGCCCTGCCTCCATAGTTTCTGATTCAGTAAATCTGGATTGGGCTCTGAAAAACTGCATTTCTAAAAAGTTTCCAGGTGATGTTGGCTGCTGGTCAAAGACCCATACTTTGAGAAATACTAATGAAAGGAAATACAAACAGACAGAAGACTCTATTATTAAAATTTAAGCAAATAAATAAAACTTCAATGCTATATTTCTCTAACAGTATGCAAAACTATTTGCATTAAAAACAAAAAACTCCATTATTAATAGCAATATTGTTTGAAAAAAATAAAAAATAAAATAGTAGCTAAGGAAATTTTGGAGCCAGAGACTTCCTCCGTTAACTTCCCTCAACGAACCTAATAAATATAATTAATAATTGATTATTTAATCACTTAAATGGATTGAATGCAAATGTATCCCCAAAATTCATATGTAGCCTGGAATGTGATGGTATTAGGAGGTGTGGTTTTGGAGAGGTCATGAGATCATGAGACTGGAGCCTGCATGCATGATGTTACTGTCCTTATAAAAGAGACCCCAGAGAGAGCGCCTTCATCCTTTCTACTAAGTGAGAACACACTAAGAAAGCAGTCATCTCAGTCATCTATATATCAGGCAATGCTTCCTCATGAGACATCAAATCATCAAGTTCCTTGATCTTGGATTTCATCAGTTTCTAGAACTGTGAAAAATAAATGTGTGTAGTTTAAATCACTTGGTTTATGATGTTTTCATTTTAGTAGTCTGAACAGATTAAGGTACCACCTTAATGAAAATAATATATTTTCATCTGGTCACACACTTAAAAATCACCTTTAAATCATCAGTACTACAAAAGATCCTAGAAATTCCAAAAGGAAGGACAGTTTATGTAATGTACACAAACACATGAAAACAATGAAACAAAACACACTTTTACACTTATCATATTCCAAGTGTAATATCTTGTGCTATCATACCTTGGCCTGTGTCCCTAAATTATTACATTTTGGGATTAGCTTTTTTCTGGGCAATTTAAAGAATGATTAGCTGAACTGTGTGACTAATACTGTTAAAGTTACCATGAAAGAGCTAGAATTAAGTCCAAATAATTCATGCAATCACAGGTACAAGCCAAAATAGTAGAGCACATCACTGATCTACAGGAGTGGTCTTCAAAAATTTACTTAGGACAGTGTGATTACGTGTTAGCTAAAGGGTTATAATATCAACAGAAAAAAAAATTTTTTTTTGCCATTAAGAAGAGAAATGTTGAGGTAGGAGAAAGGCAGTGACTACTGTGTGCTAATCCAATGACTTACAATATTTTTAATTACAAAGCATTCTTTAATACTAGAAAGAACCTCATTACACATCTTTCCAGTTGTCATTCCACATATGTCTTTCTAACAAGGAAAAAATGTTAGTGTTCTGTAATTTTATAGATTCACTTTTCATATATATACACACACATTCTCGGTAATAACTACACTTTTTTCCCCATGAGAAAATGATGAAACAAAACAAATATGACAAGTAGTATATACAAGGCAATATAGGAGCATTGACTGTGTTTGGTATTATTCTCAAACATCTACATAAATATCCAAGCTCAGGTCTCTCTACACAATATTAGTTACCCAAGGAACTGATAGATGACAAAATAGTTCAACTATTTGACTACCAATAATATTAAACCCAGAAATCAGTATCTGTGCAATGATTTTATGAGTGCAGAAGAGGAAAACATTGCTTCTAGAAAAAAAAATAGATCTAAATATAATAGCCAGAACACTGTTTCCTCAGAGTTGACACACTAATTATCCAGAATGTCAACAAAGATTTTTTAAAATTATTCAGCAAAAACATTTTGAGTACATTGTAAGTACTAGGTAACCTGGTAGGGATTTGGTACATTGTAAAAAACAAGGCATATATTTTTTCTCTAAATAGTCCACATTGTCTGGTGAGATGTTAAACATGAAAATCAGTAATTATAATACCTTTTGATAAGTGTTATTTGGGAGATAAGTAATGAATAGTTGAGACATAAAAGAAAACTAGTAAATCACCACACTTAATTTGGCATAGAAACTCATCACAGGGCATGTAATTTAAGTATCTATCTAGGTGTTTGCCTAGTAGAAAATATGGAGAGGGAATTACAAGGAGAAATACTGTAAAACTCTGGGATAGCCTAGTAAGCTATGGAGTTAGGCAATAATTGAAGGTAAAATATCCTGACTTTAGTGGCAAGAGATGAGGTTTAAGAGGCAAGTATAACCATAACCACAATTGTAAACATAACCATGGATCAGGGGGCACTTCAAGAACAGGTTCAGGTTAACACCTGGAGCCACAAGATGCCACCAACAAAGTGGCATTCTCCACTTCACTTCAGATTAATTTACTGCCATTTTTTTCACTGGAGAATAGGCCCTAAAAGAACATTCTACTCATAGAAATTGGACTAATTTTCATGAAGAGGAAGTGATAGCTTTCATTATTTTCTACATTGCTTGACATTACTGAAAAGGTTAAGGTTCCTCTGTGCAGATGGGGAGTAAGCAGGATAGAAACTCTTCTCTGGGCTCATGGACAGGTTCGAGGACAGAAGCTGTTCAAGGCAAACAATCTACTTCACCAACTTCACACAATCAAAGAATTCTTTTTTTTTTTAAGATTTTATTTATTTTTTTGACAGAGAGATTACAAGTAGGCAGAGAGGCAGGCAGAGAGAGAGGAGGAAGCAGGCTCCCCGCTGAGCAGAGAGCCCAATGCAGGTCTGGATCCCAGGACCCTGAGATCATGACCTGAGCTGAAGGCAGAGGCTTTAACCCACTGAGCCACCCAGGTGCCCTCAAAGAATTCTTGTTTTTTTTTTTTTTAAGTTTTTTATTTTGATTTCTTTTTAAAGATCTTATTTATTTGACAGAGAGATATAGAAAGAGAGCACAAATAGGCAGAGAAGCCTCTTTTCAGGGAGGCTGAAGGAGAGGAAGAAGCGGGCTCTCTGCCTAAAGGGAGTCCGGGGTGGGGCTCGATCCCGTGACTTGCGCCCAAGGCAACCGCTTAACCGACTGAGCCACCCAGGTGCCCATCACACAATCAAAGAGTTCTTAAGCTCTATCAAAGTGCAGAGAAAGAAACTGTTTGACTGCTGCCTGAATTAGGACCAACATTTATTTAGATTAGATAAGACACTTATGGTACATGAAAACAAAGTGATTAAAAACACATTTAGGCAAATTTCATTTGTAGCAGATAAGACTCTCAGATTTGGGAGTTATGTAATCTAAGCAAATATGGTTTTAATAGTGAATTAAGGTTTAATTTATAGATTTTCCGCATCGGATTGTTTAGAAATTAGTGCCCGTTTGGGAGAGATCCAGTTGCACTGAAATTAGTATTTGGGGACTGGTATAAGGTTAATGAATTTGGGTGTTTAGATACATTTGTTCTCTCAGTTCATCAGAAAGACAGCCTGAGGTCTTAAAAATAAAACTATCACCAGCTGCATAGGAACAGCTAGTATTTGTCACAATACATAGTCCAACAACCAGTTAAGTTCTATCAGATCTGCAAAGAGGAACTGTGGGACCCTTAACCCAATTTCAGGCACTAAAATATGAAAAGGTTCCATGTTTTGTCTAATGTCATCCTTCCGGCATAAAAGCAAGGTCACAACTAATACCAGGTCTTCTGATTTTAAAAGTATGTGTTTTTTTAGACACACTATAGGATTTCTGATTCCATGGCAACTTACTTGTATAAAATAGGACAATTTTTTTTTTTCTCTCATATGTAGACATCAGCCATCAGCCCAGACTGATGTGAACTTATCAGTCCCCTAGGGTGTTGTGGTTAGTTACCATATAAATCATATTACCAAATACCTGGTATCTTCCTTTTTTTTTCTGGGAATCTCCTTCACATTTCAAAGGATTGGACCTCACATAGCCATGTTTGTACTACATGACCCAAGCCCCTAGTTTTCGGGTTGCAGATGGACATCGCAGTCGGACTGAGTAAGATCAATCAGATTCTCTCCCTAGGGTTTCAGAACCAGGGCTAAGAGGTTCTCTTCCAGTATAAGTTATTTACTTGCGTTGAAGTTGTAAACTGGGCCTAAGGGGCAGGCAGCAGGAGAACTGCAGGGAAAGTGTCTTCAAAAGACAAGAATAAAGCTGACATGGTGAGAGAAGTAGAGGCAAGGACCAGGTAGCCCCTGGAAGAAAGGATCTCAACTCATTATTTTCCAGTTTCTGAAGGTTTTCCATGCCCGTGGATTTTCTTTATTTTCTACTTTAGCATTTTATGAAAAAATCTCTAAATCCTAACAATGCATTCAAACCAGGAAGTGGTACCTCTAGGGATAGTCTCTAAGACAAAGTGGGGTATTGGCTGAGACACAATAGCATAGCTATGAGGATTCCTCCTGCACTGGGCCTGCAACTAGCAGTATTTGGAAAAACAGGACAGTGTGCTTGGTAAGCCTCAGGTATCAGCAATATATGAATCCAGAAAGAGAAAAACTCTAATCCATGCTTTTTAAACTGAAAGTGGAGAAAATTAAAGTGTATACATAGAGACAGCTGATGTTTAGATCAAGAAATGTATGATAAGAAATTTCTATGCTTTGCCCCTGTAATCAGTAAAGGTAGGCTAAGTGCTATGATAACACTGAAATTTCAGCATACTAGCACACTAAGAGTTTATTCGCCACTCAAGCAAAAGTTCGCTTGGCTGCAAATAGGCAAGACCGTGGACATTACCCTACCAACAATAACTCACAGATACAATCTCAGTCTATCAGTGGCTCCTTTGTTTTACGAACACTTTGACCCCTTTGTTGAATCCTCTCTAGCCAGGTAAATGGAGGAAGAGCAGCCACCTGTAAATTTAGAGCCTTGCAAGTTACAACACTGCGAGCTTCAGACTCCACGCCTCCAAGCAAGAACTAAGGCTGAAAAGGATTTTGAGCTACAAAAGCCCCATAAAACTCAGCCCTGCAAAAATCAGATTCCGAGTATAGTCATCCCATCTATTATTTCAGAAGACAGTAAAGGGGTCAATTATAAGCTCGGAAGAAGGCATAATGGCAAGAAAGAAACAACATAAATCAAGCTTGAGAAATATATCTAGGAAGGAATTTGCCTGGTGATCACTGGCGCATGAAACCTACTGCAAGCGAGGAATTAGCAGCCTACTAAGTTTATAAGGGAATTGTATTGACCCAAAGCAAATCCCAGACTTAATACATCTTCGTCTACAGCACTGTTAATATAAATTTGGGGCTCTTAAATTTGTACTAGGAGGAAATGAGCTCCAAAAACTGTGCAGTTGCTAAGGAGAGAGAAGTCCTCAGTGTCCATTTCAAAGGTGGCCATGGAGGATAATTTGAACTTAAAAAAAAAAAAAAGAAAGAAAGAAAAAAAGAAATCATCTCCTAGAAGGTAGAGGCTGCATCCATAGAGAACAACAAACAAGGAAGTTTCTCTAAAAGACCAGAAGTACATTCTAATCAGGGAATTTTCCTTATTCTTTGGGTAGAATTTTGCAACTTGTATGGGCTGATTATTGTCATATCTCTACCATTTCAGCTGTTTCTGTATGGAAGTTTTATTGCCATTATCTGTTACCCATTCACAATGTGGGGGTAAGGTGGAGAAGATAACTTGTCTTTTTAGATCTAAGGTCACTGGATAAATGTCACTGGACTTGGAGAAAATGTAGTGAGCCATTGGAACTTTGGATTATCTTTCTGTACAGAACAAAAGGTGAAATATATTTGGTTACCTTGTAGTTGTAGACAGTGGCCTCCAGTTTACCAAATTAATGTCATTTGCCTCCAGGACACACAAATTTTCTTTTCCTCTGTTGCAATTAAATGCAGTCATGTGACTGAGTTCTGAATGCATTTCTGGACCTTGGTGAGGTAAATGCCTATTGGTCAATCCTCTGTCTTTCCCTGCATTTACTAATTGGAGATAGAATGCCACAAAGTCCTCACAAGCACATTTTTTAAGATGGGACAGTCAACCTAAATCCTCAAATGGCCATCCTCTCCACTGATACCCAACTAGACTTTGTGAGTTAGAAATCTTTACTGTGCTAAACCAAGATGGCGGGGGGGAGGGGCTATCTGTCAACATTTGGAATTATCTTTACTAATAAACCTCCTACTATAAAAAAGCTTAATGAACTGATTGAGAAAAATATAGGTTCCCGGCAATTAGAACAGAAATAACAAAGAGGATCCAGCTGTGGGCTTCTGCAGGGATTGTAGGATATTTTATCCACAGCCTAGCTCCAGTGGAATGAAAATAACCTAAATAAGTCAAAATACATGAAAAATAAAGATCAAACCTAAAACCTTGATCCCTAAAGATGGATGTACATAGAGCCTCCACTATCTCCGAGCCTATACTCTCTATGATGCCCTGAGATTAAGGCCATTTACAAGGGAATAATAGAACTAGAATAGTATCCAAATTTGCTGCTAAAAGAGTTAAGTCTCACCCTGCACAGGGCTCAAATATAATTTTTAATTTAAATAAGCAAGGATATTCCCAGTCATGACTTTTCAAGAATTCTTGAAACATCTTCTAGTAAACCAAAGGCTCCAAAATGAAACTGAAGTTGTTATAGGAGTTGTTTATCGTAAGCATACCAGCAACAAAAAAGTGAGGGGTAGGGGAAACAGGGCAGTCAGTTATAGCCCCTCTGCAAACTCCAAGACTGGTCACAAAGCTATAAAGAAATATTCTTCTAAGGCCACATAGTGCCCCAAAAGACTTTCATATCCCAAATTTTTCTAGCAGTTCCCTGAATATCCTGAAGAAGAAAAAGCCACAAAGTAGGGAAAAATAGTGGTCAAACTTATAAAGCAATTAACATGTTGCCACAACAAATAGTTGATTTTTTAAATTTCCTTTCCTGTATTCCTATACTCAGAGGCTGCTTATCTTTTAGGCACATACTGCATGAGATATCCTGGAGATGTTGATTTTGCCTCTTGAGCTAAGTGAAATTTTTTTATGATAGTTCTCTCCACATGCCCCCCAACCCCCGCTGTAAGTTACAGGTAACAGTGGTCTTTGAAGAGCTTCTCTACATGTACCACTATCAGGCTCTCTGCGTTGCCATGCAGTAGGAAATGGTGCAGTGCTTTTGCAGAGAAGAAGTTATTTGTCTGTTGGCAGCCAAGGAATAAAACTAGGAAGATACCTCAAACCATATTTCCCAGCCCTGGACAGTATTCCTTTGGAAATTGATCCTTTCCGCCCTCATAGGAGAGTCTGGCAGTCTGTCTGTACAATGTGACCACGACATGTCCCGT
>PITA01015318.1:5166-39109 GCA_004023965.1 Spilogale gracilis
GTTGGTTAAGCCACTGCCTTCGGCTCAGGTCATGATCCTGGAGACCCGGGATCGAGTCCCACATCGGGCTCCCTGCTCGGCAGGAAGCCTGCTTCTCCCTCTCTCACTCCCCCTGCTTGTGTTCCCTCTCTGGCTGTGTTTCTCTCTGTCAAATAAATAAAATCTTTAAAAAAAAAAAAAAAAAAAAAAAAAAAAAGAAAATTTATTTCCTGGCAAGATCAGAAATCACAGGATGAGTTTTAGATCCCTAGAAGAGAGGTTAGGTATTGCAGAAAAATCTGTGGCAAGTTTTTGGCTTGGCTTAGCAGCCTTGGGGGGCTTTAAAAAGATCATAAGATTCCTTATTGGAAGTTCCAACAAAAACTCAAGAGAACTACACAGTCAGTGCCTGTCCTTGCTGCATTTACATAAATAATCACACTAAGTCTAATGACTCTGGATTTATTTTGCAAAATGGTTATTCTTATTTTAATTATGTCTAATTGAATGGTGATGACAATAGTAAAAAATTATGTTTCAATGGAAAATTATAATGTAACTTTGTAAGTTCTGTCTTTCACATTTTCCAGTTGTTAACATAGCCTTAAATATTCCAGTTTATTCCAATATCTGTCTGCAACTGCCCAAATTGACATTTGCATTTTTCTCCCTTCTGACTTAGAATCATTAAAAACTAGATTTCCCTTTTCTCAAAGCCTTGAAAATTGAAGGGGAAAGACTTGATGTAAACATCAAGGAAATCTCCATAACAGATAATGTATAAGCAAATTTCTTGCTTATTCTGTGTGGGTCACCAGAAAGTTTACCTGAACATGCAATGCCATCACCACAGACAATCAAACAGCAAAGAGGTGCTTTGAGATAAACATTCAGAAATCTTCTCAACAGGCTGACCTCTAAAATCATAAACTGGGTTTAATATCAATCTTCATTATTTTTTATTCTCATAGAAATCCCCCTCATTAAATGCCCAGTGGCTTGCACCATACAGCATACCCTCTACTACCAAGTATCAGAAGATGATTATGGTGATCTTTAATGAATAAATTGACTAACCAATAAATGGACACATATTATCCAAAGGAAGGAAGAATGTCTTTTCACTCTTTCTTATAATTTATGTACTGAAAAATGTTCTCTTCCTGACCAAACTTTAGCCAAGCTCCTGAACATTCTCATAAGCCCATCTTTAAAATTCCTTCTAACTCTTTAGAAAGAATATTGATAAGTTAATATAGAAAGTATCCCATATCCTCCATATCTTCTCATCCTGGATATCTAATCAGATTTCTCATTTTCCACCATATCCCAGATGATTTCTGGTAAGCCTTTCTTGTCTTTAGTAATAATTATATTAGATCTGTCTGGCCAAAATCTCCTTACAGTTAATATTTTGTTTTAGTAATTTTCAATCCATCAACTCCTCTCAGACTCATGAGCTATAAATAACTACATGCTCATGCTATATTCAGAATTAATTCATTTAATCAACACTGAGATCTCTTTTACCTTATGACAATAGTTATGAATAAATCTGCTTTTACAACTTTAATTTATTGCTTAGCTGTGGCTTTTCTCTGACAGTAATCACAATCACCTAGACCACACTTGAACTCCCTTCCTTACATGCTGATTCAGAGGCATAAGGAGACAAATGTGGTCTGGTTGATGTCTTATACTTCATTTAGAAGTATTATTGTTTTATTAACTGTTGAAGCATTCTTTCTACAAGAGTGAAGACCTCCAAATGACCAGAACACAAAAATTACAGAAATTAGAAACAAAAAAAATGGTCCTACTCCTATTTTCATCACTTGATTTCTGAAACTATGAATTCTGGGGGTATTTTTGTGGCTTTTGTGTTTTTTTCCTATTTTTAAACCGTGATTTCTTTATTTTAAAGAAAGAAGACTTATATCAAAAAGGTGATTCAGAGAATATACAAACTCCAGAAGGACCTATAGCACTGCAACATACACCATCTATCTGGCTTTGTAACTGAGTCTTCTAAAAGTTTTTCTAACATTCTGTCAATCCAACTGCTTCTGAATTGTGGGGAACATGGTATGGCCAGTGAATTCTGTGAGTATAGATCTATTACCAGACTACTTTTGCTGTGAAGTGAGTTCCTTGATCTGAAACAATACTGTAAAATACCATGGCAGTGGAAAACGCATTCCATAAGTACAAAGATGGTAGTATTGGCTGAAGCATTGCATGCAATAAAAATAATTTTATATCCAAATGAAGGATGTGTTTAAGTAAGGACAAAAAGCTGTCCCTTCCTTCATGGAAGCATAGGAATATAATTATCCTGCCACAAGATATCAAGTTGAACACCTCAGATGCTGTATCAAGAAATTAGTGCTGCTGTCCATCACTGGAAGATTGGTCAGTCAGACTTGGTAAGTGCATATCAGTGTGTTGAGTCCATGTATAATGTCTGTTGCTGCTACCATGGTCTCTTTGTTAATGAGCATGTTGGGCAATGATACAAGTGGTTGGGGAAAGAGGATGACTGATATCCACAGAAATACCCACTTGGTTGTTGAAATCTTCATCTTCCAAAGTCATAATTTAGCAAGCTTTCACACAAGACACAACTATTTTCATGTTATTTTGCCCACTGGAAATGGTCTGTCCATATACTTCTTCCCCAAATGTCATTATCAATAATTTTGCATTCATTTTTTTCTTCAAAACTCTGACCATTGACCAGAGCTCATAAATTAATATATAACTGCATGTTTAGTCATTTATTCTTCTAAATAAAGAGAACAATCATGCTAACTCCTGTCTGGGAGGATTTCTCTTCACCATTGTGCTTGAAAGATGTTCCAGAGATAGGTTGTAGTATACTTTTGTGTGGAATATGCATGTAATACAGAACCATCTATGAATTAGCCACATTTTTTCTTCTATGAACTGTTGCACATTATGGAATAAGTAGAGACTAGGAGAGAGAAGGAAGTGCAGCAAGACTAAGAATCAGGTGTGTACAGCCATTTTATGCAATTATTTCTGAGGAATATATAGCATCAAAAATCTAAAGAGGGGGCTCCTGGATGGCTCAGCTGGTTAAGCGACTGCCTTCAGCTCAGGTCATGATCCCGGAGACCCAGATCGAGTCCCACATCGGGCTCCCTGCTCAGCAGGAAGCCTGCTTCTCCCTCTCTCAGTCCCCATGCTTGTGTTCCCTCTCTAGCTGTGTTTCTCTCTGTCAAACAAATAAAATCTTTTAAAAAATATAAAGAGGCCCACCAGCATTGTGCCTTTCTTGCTATAGGAAGGGCCTGATTAAAAAAAAAAAAATTATCCTTTACCTTAAAAGCGTTATCCAGACATGTGTTACAGCACTGGACTCAGAAATTTCACTGAGTGTGAGGGTCTCTGAATTTTAATCAGACTTATTTCATACTTCTGACATCCAAATATATTGCCAATAAGTGTATAGAAGTTGAAAATCCTGTTCTAGAAGTTCTATCAGCATAATATCATTAATGTGATAGATTTGCAATATATATTGTGGAAAAGAAAAGTTGTCATGATCCCTAATATCAGGATGCCTGGGTGGCTCAGTTGGTTAAGCATCTGCCTTCAGCTCAGGTCATGAACCCAGGGTCCTAGGATTCAGTCCTGCATTGGCTCCTTGCTCAGCAGAGAGACTGCTTGCCCCTCTGCCTGATGCTACTCCTGCTTGTGCTCTCTCTCTCCCTGACAAATAAATAATTAAAATCTTTTTTTAAAGATCCCTAATATCGAAATTGAAACATGGGAATGAGACTGTGGTAATACTGTAAAGGTATGTTGCTGACATGCCGTCTATAAGAAAAATGCTTCCAGTGGCCCTCATGAACATTTATAAGAGAAAAAAATTTGCCATATCAATAAATGCACACCAGTGCAGGGATATATGAGTTTGCTCAAGCAAAATAGTTACATCTGGTATAGCAGCTAGAAGTAGAATCACAAGTTTGTGCTAAGCTTGATATGTAATCTTGGCTAAGCTTGTGGTATAATCCACTTCCTTTTTCCATCTGTCTTCTATCTAGGGCAAACCAAAGACTTCAATGAGAGTAAGGTAAGAATCAATATCCTCTGCATCTCAAAAATTATTGTTAGTAGTGCAAATCTCTAAAATCCCACTAAGAAAGGAGTATTACTCCATATTTACTATCTTCCTAAATACTAATAGCTTATATGTGGTCTTTCCTACTATAACAGTCCTCACTCTGCAGGTCATGGAGCCAATTTGAAGATTGTGTTAGCTGTGAGGTATTTTCATTCTAATTATACATTCTAGGGCACCTGGGTGGCTCAGTGGGTAAAGCCTCTGCCTTGGGCTCAGGTCATGATCTCAGGGTCCTGGGATCAAGGCCCATATTGGTCTCTCTGCTCAGCAGGGATCCTGCTTCCTCCTCTCTCTCTGCCTGCCTCTTTGCCTACTTG
This sequence comes from Spilogale gracilis, assembly GCA_004023965.1. NCBI lineage: Eukaryota > Metazoa > Chordata > Mammalia > Carnivora > Mephitidae > Spilogale > Spilogale gracilis. Next base: position 9,616 of record PITA01015318.1, read on the forward strand.
TGATCTCTCTCTCTGTCAAATAAATAAATAAAATCTTTTTTAAAAATTATGCATTCTAGGGGCGCCTGGGTGGCTCAGTTGGTTAAGTGACTGCCTTCAGCTCAGGTCATGATCTGGGAGACCCAGGATCGAGCCCCACATCGGGCTTCCTGCTCCGCGGGAAGCCTGCTTCTCCCTCTCTCACTCTCCCTGCTTGTGTTCCCTGTCTGGCTGTGTTTCTCTCTGTCAAATAAATAAAATCTTTTTTTAAAAAATTATGCATTCTAAAACTGGGGGAGGAATCATAACATGTGTTCAGAGACCCACTGGAAACAATGTGAGATAGAACTGTGTTAAAACCCCATTGATACCCTGAATACCATGAACCCCTAATCTGACTGGAGAACTACAGTGATATTTTAGTTACCCTGGAAACAGTGTGCATTCAGAATTGTATCCAGTAATCCCTGAATGGTCTGATTATTTCCTTTCCTATAATGCATAGTTACCCTGGTAGAAAGACATATGGAAGACTCAAAAAAATTAACAGTATACATTTTTTGTAGTGATATAGGATCTTTCATCAAGGTCTCCCATTCATTCAGGAGTTTATGGTCTGTAAACTGGCTCAAGTTGAAGAATTGATTGAAAGGTTGTGGCTCGCAAACAATAGTGCCAATTGTAGGAAAATCCAGATGCAAAAAATTATTCTAAAATGTAAAAGATATCTAAAAACCAGTGGGCTCCCATAATTTTCTTTTAGGTAGAATTTCCTAGCTTTTATTTGCATTAGTACACATCCATTCATACCTAAATGTCTTGCTATTAAGTTTAGAGTAGTTATCTACTATTTCCATTCATCATGATGTCATCAATGTAATGAGGAGTGTGATATCTTGTGGAAGGGAAGATCAATCAACATCCCTACAAACTAAACATGCAACTGGAGTGTTGATATACCCACATAGTAAAGATATTCTTTTTTTTTAAAGATTTTATTTATTTGACAGAGAGAAACACAGCCAGAGAGGGAACACAGGCAAGGGGAGTGAGAGAGGGAGAAGCAGGCTTCCCGCCGAGCAGGGAGCCCGATGTGGGACTCGATCCTGGGTCTCCGGGATCATGACCTGAGCCGAAGGCAGTTGCTTAACCAACTGAGCCACCCAGGCATCCCCACATAGTAAAGATATTCTTTAGTTGATGCATAACCTGTGGCCTTTTTGTATTGTGTCATCAAGCTTGTTATCAAGACTTTGTATAGCTGTAAATGTCTCCCGCAGCAATAGTGTGTCTTTGCAGAATAGTAGTATAAATAAATGATTTAAATTATGCTTCCATTCAGGCACTTGTCCATTCCATTTATGACTGCTCAGTGCCACATGTAGACTGAATTGGCACAAATAATATCCAGACAACCAAATGATTCAGCAGTTTGTTTTCACATGATAAATGATGTTAGGTGTATGTGCCTATTTAACATTTGAGAACTTTTGTTGCATTAAAAAAAATGGATATTACTCAACCATCAGAAAAGATGAATACCACTCAAAGAACAAATAACCCAATCAGGAAATGGGCAGAAGACATGAACAGACATTTCTGCAAAGAAGACATCCACATGTCCAAGGGACACATGAAAAAGTGCTCAAAATCCCTCAGCATCAGGGAAATACAAAACCACAATGGGATATCACCTCACACCAGTCAAAATCACTAAAATTAACAAATCAGGAAAGGACAGGTGTTGGCGAGGATGCAAAGAAAGAGGAGTCTTCCTACAACTGTTGGTGGGAATGCAAGCTGATGCAACCACTCTGAAAAAAAATATGGAGTTTCCTTCAAAAGTTGAAAATAGAACTACCCTATGACTCACCAATTGCACTACTGGGTATTTACCCCAAAGGTACAAATGTAATGATCTGAATGGGCACATGTACCCCAATGTTTATAGAAGCAATGTTCACTATAGCCAAACTATGGAAAGAGCCTAAAGGTCCACCAAGAGATGCATGGATAAAGAAGAAGTGAGATTATATATATTTTACATATATATATATATATATATATATATATATATATATCATATAAGATATATATTCCATTATATATAATATCTTCTCTAATATATAATATATATCTTATATAATGCATAATATATATTCCATTGTGTATATAATGGAATAGTATGCAGCCATCAAAAATGAAATCTTCCCATTTACAATGATGTGGATAGAACTAGAGGATATTATGTTAGCAAAATAAGTCAATCAGAGAAAGACAATTATAATATATCTCACTGATAACATGGAATTCAAGAAACAAGGCAGAGGATAATAGGGGAAGAGAGGGAAAAATGAAATGAGATGAAACCAGAGAGTGGGACAAACCATAAGAGACTCTTAATCTTAGGAAACAAACTGATAGTTGCAATAGTGGAGGGGGTGGAGGGTTAGGGTCACTGTGTGATGGACTTTGGGAAGGGTATGTGTTGTGGTAAGCACTGGGTATTGTGTACGACTGATGAATCACAGACCTGTACCCTTGAAATAAATAATACATTATATTTTAAATTTAAAAAGAAAAAAAGAAAGGATGAGTACTTACCATTTATATCAACATAGATGGAACTGAAGGTATTATGCTAAATGAAATAAATCAATCAGAGAATAAAAATTATCATATGGCTTCAATCATATATGGAATATAAGAAATACTGCAGAGGATCATGAGGGAAGGGAAGGAAACCTTAATGGGAATAAATCAGGGAGGGAGACAAACCATGAGAGACTCTTAATTCTGGAAATCAAACTGCATGTTGCTGAAGGGGAGGTAGGTGAGGAGCTGGGGTAGCTGGGTGATGAGCATAAAGGAGGGCATGTGATGTGATGGGATGAGCATGAGAAAAGATGAATACCACTCAAAGAACAAATAACCCAATCAGGAAATGGGCAACTGATAAATTATTGAACTCTACATCTGAAACTAATATTCTATATGTTAGCTAAATGAATTTATAAATTTATTAATGCATGCAACTGATAAATTATTGAACTCTACATCTGAAACTAATATTCTATATGTTAGCTAAATGAATTTATAAATTTATTAATTAAGTTAATATAGGATGGAGCATGTCAAACCTTTGCCAACCTAGGTGTCATTTAGTATCTCTCCTAAAATTTGTTTTTGCTTTAAATTGAATTATTAAATGTGTTACAAGTTATCTTGATGTATAGATTATTTGGTATGTCTATCATCTGGACATGGTTTTCTATGTGGTTCTGATAATAAAAATCCTAATTCCTCAAATTTAAACTTTTTGTTACACATAAAGGACATTAATAAACTACCCATAATGTGATCGTTCTGCAAACTGCTGTTTTAGAGTTTTTTATATTTATTTATTTCACAACAAAAGAGATCAAAAGTAGGCAGAGAGGCAGAGAGAGGAGGAAGCTAGCTCCCTCCCGAGCAGAGAGCCCAATGTGGGGCTCAATCCCAGGACCCTGAGATCATGTCCTGGGCCAAAGGCAGATGCTTAACCCACTGAGCCACCCAGGTGTCCCTAAAATAGTATTTTAATAAGCGTACTGTATAATTATCTTTGGAAATGTGACAACACCTAGTAAACTAGAAACTTTTTAGCTTTAATAGAGTATTCAAAATTGAGTAAATTATATGTTGAAATGAATGTGTGTTCTGTATAGAATGACTGAGTTAAGTTCTTATGAAAGCACCTGGAATAGCTTATCTAAAAATTAAATATTTTTCTGTTTTTAAAAAAAAAAAGACAGTGAGGATATATTGCTGACATTACCACATACATAGGGCTTTTGTTGGCCCTGTGGACTATTTCCACAGGCCAAAAAAAAAGACATTAAAATTTAGAAGCTTAATGTACCCAGTTTCACCAAGATGTCCCATGCATCCCCATCTTACATTAAATAATAAATGCCCATTCTTTCCCAATAAATGCCCTCACATTGACAGTACACACCTGAGGAAAGTGGGGGTTCAATTTGTCTTTTAAATCAAGCAATTATTTTGATTTCCAGCAGTTCCATCTCTGCCTAGAATAGGACTCTGACAGAACACACTGAGAAGCTCTTCATTCATTTATGCATTGCCTGTGTACCTGATTCCAACTTTTATCCAATACACAAACGCAATCACTAAGATGTTGAATATGCAGCAAAGAAAGGGTTTATTCAAGAGGTAGCCAAATAAGGAAATGGGAGGGCAATATTCAAATCCACTTCCCCAAAGGAAGCTGGTCAGGGAAATTTAAAAGCAAACCCAAACAGTCTGGGTAAAAAAAGTCTGAATTGTACTTATTAGTCTGCAGCTGTAACTCGTCCCATTAATCCTTTGGGTACTGGTTTTAATCCCCACTGCCTTTTGAATATTTCTCATTCTTGAGGACATTGGAATAATGGCCACAGTAGTTATTTCTTGCAGAAATGGGGTATAGGAATGGAAACTTTCTGCACTCATTTAGAAATATTATTTTTTAATTATGTTATATTAGTCACTATAAAATATATTGTTAGTTTTTGATGCAGTGTTCTAAGATCCATTGTTTATGTACAACACCAAGTGCTCCATGCAATACCTGCCCTCCTTAATACCACCAGGCTCACCCATCCCCCAAAACCCCCTCCTCTCTAAAACTCTGTTTGTTTCTTGGAGTCCACAGTCTTTCATGGTTCATCTCCCCCTATGATTCCCCCCAATTCACTTTTCCTTTCCTTCTCTTAATATCCTCCATGTTATTCCTTATGTTCCATAAGGAAGTGAAACCACATGATAATTGACTTTCTCTGCTTGACTAATTTCACTCAGCATAATCTCCGGTCCTATTCATGTTGATGCAAAAGTTAGATATTGATTCTAACAGCTTGAATTCTGGTGTCTTCAGTGCAGGACAAGAGCTGATGGGTCACCACTACAACCGGTCCTTTTCTTTGATCCATAAAACTGTTCACATCCATAAATATCTCAAGGTCTGCATTTTCCAGTGATAGGTCCACCAAATCAGGAAGGCTGGAATAAACTTGTTGAAGTATCTCTATGTCTCTGATAATCTTTCTCTGTGCTCAATATAGCAACAATCTTGCACAGGCATGGGTTGTTGCAGCAATTTTTTAACGATTATTTATTTATTTATATTTATTTATCAGAGGGAGAGATCACAAGTAGGGGGAGCAACTGGAAGATGCTAGAAGCATGATCCCCACTGAGCAAGGAGCCAAATGTAGCACTTAATCCCAGAATTAGCCAAAGGCAGATGCTTAACTGACTGAGGCACCCAGGCGTCACTGTGGCAATTTTTCTTTGAAGATCACTTCAATTTGTATAGCTTCAATTTTCCGAGAAAGACAGGGCAGTTTTAGTTGTCAATGACCCCAAGCTGAGAAAATGGGAGAAAATTGAAACAAACTTGGCCTAATTATTTACAAAAGTATATCAAAAATAATGATGGGCCATATAGTGTGTGTGTGTGTGTGTGTGTGTGTGTGTGTGTGTGTGTGTGTGTTTTAATCTAGTTTGCTGGCACATTCCAAAAGGAATTTCAAATTGAAATTTTAACCTTTTGAAGCTAAGAAGACAAACCAAATACTTGCCATCAGACTTTACCTGCAATACCTAAAGATTTGAGTGAATTCTTTTCTTTTTGAGGTCTCCAAAATATCTCAAGTTTCCTGCACCTGCCAGGAAGTGACCTTCTTTCCTTACCATGTAAGACTGCTGGGAACTCTGTAAGCAAAATGCCAGACTAATTTTTCCAAGGGGCTTCACTGTCTCTGTAAATTCAAACTTAATTCCTTAAATATGTCTGGTCATACTTGAGTCTCTAACCATCTCCCTCAAATAAGACATTAGAGTCAAAAAACCCTGGTAATATAACCAATGTTTCCAATTGTATCCTACCATAAGACTAGATTCTTATTGAAATTATGCAAATAAATATATTGTCATTAAAATATAAGAATATTAAAGGTACCGGAGACCTATACTTGTCATTACAATGCAATTGAAAAGGAAATTCTGTTTATCATCGCTTATTTGACAATGCTTCCCAAATTATTTAACATACCAAATAAACAAGCCAAGATAGTAAAAAATATTTCATTTAGAAGTTATATTTTGGAACATTTGAAATATTAGAAGGTTTAAAGCACATGTTTAAATGATATTAAAGATTATTACAAAACTTATTATTTAGCCAAGTTGGCAATAAGGTATTCTAAAGGCAGATACAGAGGATTATATATAGTTAACAAAACTCAGTTCTTTTAAGGTTGAGAAGATTCAACTCTAAGTAATTACAGACTGAATAAAGACAAAACATAAACTTCTTTGTTTTAGGCAGATTAAAGGACAAATCTTTTTTTAGACTTTAGACAAATAATCTAAGAAAATCTTCATTTTAATGGAGAAAAAGTAAATTCCAACCTTATACAAGTGTACTTCTGATGTTAAAGCCCACTCATCAAAACAATATTTTTTAGTGCAGTCCCTCCTTTTTCTCTCTCTGTTATCGCCCATGTTGATATATACTAACTGAAGTAAGCACCAGGTTTATATGGAAGTGTTGAACCACTATATTGTACACCTGAAACTAATATTACATGGTATGTTAACTAACTAGAATTTAAAGAAAAACCTTTAAAAATACTGAGTTAGGGGTATCCAGGGCACTGCGTGGATAGGCATTCCTAGTGTGGATGACAAATGTGCTCATCATAGTCTCCATCAGGAATAAAGGACTCTCAGCAGTAGGAATGATACCAGCAGTTCTCAACTCTCAGGCATCACCAGGGATTATCTTGACTGAAGGCAGCTGCTTTTCCAAGGGCATGCCTTCTTCCCAGATGGTCACATTGAGTGACTATCATAAAAGTCTAGCCATTTGCCTCCATTTAAAATGGCTCCAAAGGATAACTAACTTTTGGAATTCCTAAATCAGTAATGTCTTTTATCGATATTGTATCACTGCCCAACTTTTGCATAATCTTGATCTCTTATTCTCCCTTCTCTTCCCCAGATGTTGATCACCCCCTAATAAACATTAGTTACACACTAATCTCCAGAATCTTAGTCACAACCATGTACAAAATCCTCTTATAGGGTACACTCAGTGAATCACTGCTGACACAATTAGGGTTAAACAATGAGAGATTTATTATAGCTGGCCAGTGACCACTCGCTAGAGTCCAGTCTCTGTGAGGGCCCCAGCCCTAGGATGGTCTGGGTTTTTAAAGAGACAAGACCTGCCCAGGTGGGCATATTTCCAAAGAAATGAAACAAACCTTGGTGTGTATGTCTCCAAGGAAACAAAACATATCCTGGTGTGTATGTCTCAAAAAAAAAAAACAGAACATATCCAGGTGAACATGTCTCCATCCAATAGCAAAGTGACAACAGTAAGCTTATTCTTTTACAGAAGCAGGAGTAGCTGGTTATGCACAATAGCCCAGTGGGGTGATTTATTATTTCATTGTAATTGGCCAGGGCTAGTTGGGTGTTTTCCAGCTCCAAGTTCTGGGAAATGTTTATATCATTGGGCTCACCTAGGGTCAGATGTCCTAGTTAGCCTCACAACCACCATTTTGGGTATCTGGTGACCACATAACATTCCCTCCTTGAGCTGTACCTTGAATTAAATCATTGACTCTTCCATGGCCAAAGGGTTGTATTGGGCTCTAAGTACCATAATTTTGACTGCATGGATTCTTTTTTTTTTTAAGATTTTATTTATTTGACAGAGAGAAACACAGCCAGAGAGGGAACACAAGGAGGGGGGAGTGAGAGAGGGAGAAGCAGGCTTCCCGCTGAGCAGGGAGCCCTATGTGGGACTTGATCCTGGGTCTCCGGGATCATGACCTGAGCCAAAGGCAGTCACTTAACCAACTGAGCCACCCAGGCGCCCCTGGATTCTATCTTTGACATAGTTTAAGATCCCATGATGCATGATCCCATTGTTATTCCCAATAATAACAACAGCAACAGGCCTGCTATTGCAGATATAAGTCATGAGCCAAGGGGACCAGGAGAACAGAGATTGAAACCAATTGTTAGAGGCCTACCTTTGTAGTTCTCTTAGTCTGAGATCATCTCGGGCTAGAGCCAGTGTGTTCCTAATGATTCCGGAGTGGTTAGTGGAAAAACAACAAGTTTCTTCGTGTTTAAGGAAGAGCAAGTCGAGGCCCCATCTATTTTATAAGACAACCTCAGCCAAAGAGTTGACTTGTTGTTCACGACTGGATATAGAACTTCCTAAAAGTCCTATATCTTTGTCTATTTGTTGGCTGAGATCTTTGAGGTTTTTATTTCCCATTATTAAAGAGGCTGTGTCTACAGTGGTGGAGCTAGCTATTCCAAGCCCAATAGAGGGGCACTAAAATTGGAACTGCTTGTTTGGCTCTGGCAGGTTGAGCGAGATTCAGGTGTTCCTTTCCCTCAGTTCCCCCATAGATATAAACCTTGGGAACTATGTGTACCAATATACATAATTTGGGGGGGAGCTGGCCTTCTGGATAAGTTGGCGGGTGACACAAGGATTGATTCCTAAGGTGCAGGTGAACCATGTAGTTGGTGGGGCTATGAGGACAGAATCGGGGTCTTCAAGGTTCTGGTCTCCAGTGATATTAAGCACTGATGTACAGGAAGCTTGGTAAGGTGGCTGGCTCAGAGTATAGATTGGGGAGTGTATGTAGGAGCCCTGTCCCTATAGATCCCCAAGAGTCAGAGAAGGGTGGCCTCCCCATGGACATAGGCCTCTATTAGCTTGTGCCTCTGTCAGGTTAACCCTTTGGACTTGGGTGATATTAGTTCCTATAGATTTGACCTCAATCCCTACATAGTAGAGAGGGTGGGGATCTAAGCAGGGCCAGCAATCATTAGTTAATTGGGCCTGGTTGCATTGGCGAATTTGTAAACAGCAGTTAGCATAGAGTAAATTGGATCCTCAGTGGGGGATGAGCTTGGTAGGAGTCAAGGTATGAGTGGGCTTATTGTCAAAGGTACGTCTAACAGTTAACAGGGGGATGGAGGTAGGCCTCCCTACTGGAATAATTAAGTCACGGTTGGGACCTATAGGATATGAGTTTTGTGGTAAAGTTTTTCTTTGAATAGTGAATTTCATTCCAGGGACTAGTCCACTGAAATACATTCTAAAACCCCATGTTTTTCCTACTTACCTTATCCTCTGTGTTGTTAAGTCAGTTGGATAGTCAGTTCTAGAGGGTTGCATGTGTTAGGCTGAGAGAACCCTGAGCTGGGCTATCTGCTTAGGCTTATATAGGGGTCTTTATCTATCCAGGGAGGGAATGTTTCACAGCCCCAACTAGCACAATGATAAGACCTCTCTGACCTGAGGCAGCCCCATCAGCTGGGCAGACATAGAATCCCATTGATTGTAGGCCCTTTTCAAAGGTCATGTCACCACATTTTGTTGTGAGACTTCCCCAGTTAAAGGCCTGTAACCTCAGCATTTGCAACCCAGGCCAGAATTTACAGAGATAAAAATGGAATATAGGCTGTCCTTCTCCATGGTAGGTGGAAAGTACAGCCCCAGTGACAGTTTCTCTTATCTGCCAGGAGAAGTTCCCTGGGGCATATTGGTATCTCCACTGGGGTTTGTAGGCCTCAAGGGTGGGGGACCAATTTAGAAAGATCAGGGCAAAGGGGAGGAGGCCTGTATAAGTCTTATCTTTAATGGGTCTTGTCCATCGTTGGGTCTGGCAACTTTCCACGTCTCAGGCTATGTCTAATCTTCTGGAGAAGCAGCGGGCTTTTTCACCTGTGAATGGTGTTTCCAGGAACGAATGCCATCGACCTTTGTTGCCATGGGGGTAGTCAAGATCACCAGGTGAGGGTCCTTCCACTTGGGGCTCAAAGCTTCAACGTTATGTCTCTTGATCCACACTTGGTTGCCAGGCTGGAAGGGGTGGGGGTTCATAGGAACAGGTCTTTGGATGGCTGCATGAACCATCTTTATTATTTCTTTTTGAAGAGCCTGTAATGACTGAAGTAGGTTATGATAAAAGGTTTCTGATATTATCTCTAGCCCAAATTTGGGAAGTAGTGGCGGTGGTTTGCCAAATAGAACCTCAAATGTAGTTAAATCCCTTATATATGGCATACATTGTGCCCTAAGGAGGGGCACCCACTCCTCACAGGTCTCTATGGATAATTTAGTTAGGGTATCCTTTAAGGTCGGATTCATTCTTTCTACCTGGCCTGAGATCTGGGGATGATAGGCACAATGTAGGTTCCAATTGATCCCCAGTTATTTAGCAATTCCTTCAGTAATTTTAGATATAAACGTGGGCCCAGTATCAGATTCCACAGAAATGGGTAGCCCATATCATGGGATAATGTCAGTTAAAATTTTTTTGACAGTTATCTGTACAGTTTCAGTTTTGGCAGGAAATGCTTCTACCCATCCTGAAAATGTGTCTATCAGAACTAGGAGGTATTTATAACTGTACTGACCTGGCTTGATTTCTGTAAAATCTATTTCCTAGTGTCTACCAGGGGTCAGTCCACAGTCGGGTGCTTGGGAAGTTATACTGACCTTCGTGCTGTTAGTCGGCTGACAAACTACAAACCCTTGAATGATTTCTTGGGTGAGTTGGTCTAAGTGAGGGAGGAAGAATTCTTTTCTGATTAGTTTAGTTAGTTTGTTTTTTTCCCATATGACTTCCTTTATGAAGTTGCTGTAGAAGTTGTTGACCCAGGGCTCATGGAAGGAAGACGCTATGATCCTGGAGCCGTATCCATCCATGGAGGTCCTTGGTGGTCTCTGTCTTCTGGATTGTCTGGGGTCATCCTCAGAGTAGGCAGGAGGTTCAGGCAGCACCGGAGGAGGGAACGTCAACAGGCAAGTGGCTCTTTGGAAGGCAGCCTTTTTAGCTGCCTGGTCTGCCAGCCAGTTACCAACTGCTTCTTTAGAGTCTCCCTTTTGATGATCAGGACAAGGGATTATAGCCACCTTTTCTGGGGCCCAGATGGCTGTAAGGAGTTCTAGGATATCAGTTTTATTTTTGATGTCCTTGCCCCTGGCTGTGAGTAACCTCCTTTCTCTATAAATAGCCCCATGGGCATGGGCAGTGGAAAATGCATATCAGCTGTCCATATAGATATTTATAGTCTGCTTGGCACCCAGCTTTAGGGCTTTCATCAGGGGGATTAACTCAGCTTTTTGGACTGAGGTCCCTGAGAGTAAAGGTTCTGCCCATAGGGTCTCTTGTAGTGTCATTACTACTGCCCCCACATACCTAACACCATCACGTATGAAGCTACAGCCATCTGAGAATAGGAGTAGGTCAGGTTTTGGCCAAGGGACGTCAGTCAGGTCCGCTTGCAACCCTTGGAGGATGATGGCCACTTCTAAGCAGTCATGTTGGGGTTTTGTTAAATCCACTTCAGGCACCAAGGTGGCAGGGTTGAGTGCTGTCATCTGTTGGAACTTAATGTGGGACTGATCCAGGAGCAGTGCCTGGTAGTGGGTTATTTGGGCATTGGACATCCATCTTTCAGGGCCTCCCTGCAGAAGGGCCTCTACCACGTGTGGGGCTGAACTGTGCAGATCTTGGCCCAAGGTCAACTTGTCAGAATCTCAGGTGAGTAGGGCAGTGGCAGCAATAGCTCTCAAGCAAGAGGGCCATCCTGCCACCACTGGGTCTAACATTTTTGACAGATAGGCTACAGATCTGTTCCATTGTCCACTATAGTCTATGGGTTAGAACGCCCCGGGCAACCCCTTGTCTTTCATCCATGAATAGGTGAAACGGTTTTCCTATGTCTGGGAGGGCCAGGGCTGGGGCTGACACTAAAGCATGTTTGAGGGTCTCGAAGGCTTGTTTTCCCTCCTGAGTCCAACTGAAGTATTTTTCAGGCCCTTTTGTGATTGCATATAGGTGTTTAGTGATCTCAGCAAACCTTGGGATCCATAAGTGGCAGTACCACACAGCCCCCAGGAATTCACGGACATGTCTCTTACTTCTAGGGGCCAGGGTGTGAGTAATGGCCTGAATGCAGTGTTCGAATGGGATTCTCTTACCTTGTTGGAGAACATATCCCAGGTAGGCCTCCGAAGGGGGTGGGGGCACACAGTTGCGCCTTCTTTGCTGACACTTGGTAACCCAGTGCCTTCAATGTGGCCAGCAAATGTTTGGTGGCTCGGAGGCAGTCATCCTCAGAACTTGCAATCAACAGGAGGTCATCAACATGTTGGGGGAGGGTTACATCCTGGTTTTCATGTCAGAAGGCTTGGAGGTCTTGATGGAGTGCCTCATAGAACAGGGTGGGGGAGTTTTTGAACCCCTGGAGGAGTCGTGTCCAGGTTAGCTGGCCACTTTCTCACTTTTTAGGGTCAGTCCATTCAAAGGTAAGTGGGGGCTGGCTCACTTTAGCCAGTGGAATGCTAAAGAAGACATCTTTTAGGTCCAGCACTGTATACATATGTCTTTCAGGTGGGAGCCCATTTAGGAGGGTATAGAGGTTAGTGATGGTAGGGTGTATGTCCTCAACCTGCTTGTTTACTTCTCTTAAGTCCTGTACCGGCCTGTAATCCCCTGTCCCTGCATTTTTGACCGGGAGCAGTGGGGTGTTCCAAGGTGAGTGACAAGGGACTAGGATCCCAGCCTGTTGGAGGCATTTAATGTGGTTTTCAATTCATTTGCAGGCCTCTAATGGTATCGGGTATTATTTTACCTGGATTGGAAGAGCCTGGCTTTTCGGTTGGACTATTATCCACGGTTGGTGTTTTGCCAGCCCAGGGAATTATTTTCTGCACCAGGGTATTCAACTTGCAGCTGGGAGAGAAGTTTTGAATTTGATGGTTGTAGTTGCTCCCCTAAAACCAGGTAATCTTCCCCCAAGGGAAAGGTAAGGAGAATTTTGATGGGTTCACCAGGGCTTTTAAGATTTATATTAATGGAAGCTTCCTCAAAGTTCATGTTGGCCCATAGTTTATGGAGCAGGTCCCTTCACAGAAGCGGGTATGGACATTCAGATATGACTAGGAATGAGTGAGTGACAGTTCCCTTTCCTAAGTTCACTGTCCATTCTGTAGTCCAGGAACAGAGCTGTCTCCCAGTTCCTCCTTGAATGAAAGTCTTTTTGTTATTTAGGGGGCCATTCGCTTGCTGGAGGACTGGGTATGTGACCCCAGTGCCTACTAAAAAGTACATAGGCTTGCCCCCTATAGTCAATTTTACCCTGGGCTCCAAGGGGCTAGTGGCAGATCCCTGGCCCCATCAGTTGGTCCCCAGTTGGAGCACTGGCTCTACTTTAGGCTTTTTATTGGTGCATTCACTTTTCCAGTGTCCAATCTCTTTGCAATAGGTACATTCGTCCTTCCCTAAGGGGGGTCTTTTTTTTGTGCTCTCCCCCTTTCCTACCCAGTCTCAAGTGTCCTTCTTTGGTCCTGCCTGTTTGAGTGGTGCCACTATAACTTTGGCCAATTTTTTAGCCTGCCTATCTTTGGGACCGTCTCGGTTGTTATAAACTTTCTGTGCAACCTCTATCAACTCTGTTAGCAGTTTTCCCTTGAAGCCCTTGATCTTTTGTAATTTTTTTTTTCTAATATCAGGGCCGGACTGGGAGACAAACCCAATATTTAAGTCCTGCTGATTTTCTAGGGCTTCAGGATCTGTGGGTGTATACATTTGATAGGTGTCCAGGAGCCTCTCCAGAAAAGCAGTGGGCGATTCATCAGGACCCTGAGTAACCTCACTCACCTTAGATAAATTTGTGGGCCACCTTGCAGGTGCCCAGAGACCCCTCAACAGAGTCTGGCTATAGGTGGTGAGAGACTCCCTACCATGCTCAGTGTTAGGGTCCCAGCTTGGTATCTCAGTGGGGAAGACTCCTTCCAGGTGGATGATTTCTGCAAGTCTCCCATCAGGTCCTAAAATGAGTTTCCTGGCCTCCTGGTGGATGTGTTCTCTTTCTTCAGAAGTAAGTGGGTTTGGAGGAGTTGCTGACAGTCATCCCAGGTGGGCTGATGGGTAAAGAACACGGTCTCCAACAAGGAGATCAAACCCTGAGGTTTTTCAGAAAATAGAGGATTTTGGTTTTCCAATTATATAGATCACTGGTGGCGAACAGGACATAGACCATGAAGGGTCGGGGGTCTGTTCTCTCACCTCCACCCCCCAGTGTTGGAGCCTGTTTCAGGGGAAGGATTGGCAGAATGGAGTCCAAGGCTAGGTCTTCCTCCAGGGCCATGGCCCAGGAAGAAGAGTCAGGGCTTGCAGGCTGTTTATGGGGAAGGAGATATAACACAGGCAGGGCTAACCGGGAAACCAGCAGGTTCAAGGGCTGGTAAAAGGAACTGATCCATGTGTGGGCTGGGCTGAGGTCCTCTAGCATCTCTCCTTGGGCTTGTATGATAAGGCAGGGGCACGTCTGCATCTTCTGGAGAGTTCTGTAGGACTGGAGGTCTTCTGTCAGGAACGGCCTTAGAAACAAGAATGGAGGAGGAGTTAGAGGGTGAAGTGCCCCGTGTCAGGGCCCTTTTTCTCCAAGGTGGCTGATCTTCAACCAGGAGCCACCAGGCCACGATGTATGGGATCTGATCTGAGGTGCCTGGAGCTCCAAAGATGATGTTCTGAACTCTTATAGTTACCGCCAGGTCGAAGGTCCCTTCAGGGGGGCATCCAACCTTAAATGGTTGGACATTCTAGGGAACAAAACATGGTTAGTTCCCCTTTGTGGACCCAGTCTCCAGACTTCCAGGCTTCATCCTGAAAATCTTTAAAATAACAGAGGACAAGTTCAAGGGGTGTTAGGGTGGAAAGTTTGGAACATTGCTGTCCCATTATTCTAAGTACAGACAGCACACGGTAGAAAACCAGACAACAGAAACAGAGAACAAATAAAACAGACTGGTGGGCCCAGTGACATCTCACTGTGACCCTAGGCCTAGGAGTTAGCATGGCATCCAGCCTCCTATTGGCCCATACAGATGTGTGCATGCTACCACAGACTTACCTCCAGAGGTGAACCAGGTGTCTCTCAGGATCTGTCTATGGCGTTGTGAGTCTACCCAAAGCTTCTGGCACTGGGCCTTACTAAGGATCCCTCAGGCCAAAGTGAAAGTACTTCTTTGGCCACCTATGAGGGTTGGTCCCTGTACACCCGTGGGCTCTTGAACTCCCAAGGTCATTCAGAACTAATGGTGAGAAATGAGCACTGGATCCCGGAGAGCGCTTTATAAGGTGAGCTCAGTGAATCACTGCTGACACAATTAAGGGTTAAACAATGACAGGTTTATAATAGCTGGCCAGTGACCACTCGCTAGAGTCCAGTCTTTGTGAGGGCCCCAGCCCTAGGGTGGTCTGGGTTTTTAAAGAGACGAGACCAACTCAGGTGGGCATGTTTCCAAAGAAATGAAACAGACCCTGGTGAGTATGTCTCCAAAGAAACAAAACATATCTCGGTGGGTATGTCTCCAAAAAACCAGAACATATCCAGGTGAACATATCTCCATCCAATAGCAAAGTGACAACAGTAAGCTTATTCTTTTACAGAAGTGGGAGCAGCTGGTAATGCGCAATAGCCCAGTGGGGTGATTTATTATAGCTTTGTAATCAGCCAGGGCCAGTTGGGTGCTTTCCAGCTCCGAGTTCTGGGAAATGTTTATATCATTGGGCTTACCTAGGGTCAGATGCCCTAGTTATCCTCACAACCACCATTTTGGGTAT
Source organism: Spilogale gracilis (assembly GCA_004023965.1). Classification (NCBI taxonomy): domain Eukaryota; kingdom Metazoa; phylum Chordata; class Mammalia; order Carnivora; family Mephitidae; genus Spilogale; species Spilogale gracilis. Next base: position 25,314 of record PITA01015318.1, read on the forward strand.
TTGGTGACCATTTAACAATTCCTTTTCAAAGATTCCTTTCTCACCAAATTTCTACAACTTTCCTTTTTACATTCATTCTGTTTTTTCCTATATTTTTCCTCTTTATTTTTTCATTTTTTTAGATTTATTAATTTGAGAGAGAGAGAAAGCATGCATGGGGAGGAGTGTGTAGGGAGAGAGAGAATATTAAACAGACTCCCCACTGAGCATGGAGCTGATGTGGGGCTTAATCATGAGCCTGAGGTCATGATCTGAGCAGAAATCAGGAGTTGGACATTTAACCTCTGCACCAGGTGCCCCTATTTTCTCTCTATAAATGACTGGTGTCAATTCACTTACAGAAAGAAATGTTTTCCCTATAATTTATAGTAGTCTGAATTACCATTATCAAAATTTAAATTTCTTTACTTCTTGGAGTACCTATAAATCTTCCTGAGGCCTTAAAGTTCTAACGTTTTATTTTTCTTTATTTATGACAAATTTTACAATGGAGATAACATTGGAACTTTTTGCCTTTCCATAAACACAACCAGAATAAAAGTTTTGTATTTAGTGCTGATAATTCTAACGACATGTCTACTTAATTAATTTAACAACCTTAAATCAGCTTTAGTATTGAATATTTTCCAAGAATGTGTAAATTTGTAAAACATTTTTATTTCTATTTTTAAGTTTTAAAATGCCTAATTCTTATAAGAACTTACCCTTAAATCAACTAAATAGAGCTCTTTTACAAATTAATTTTAACAATACCATGTGGAGTTTGAGAAAATATACACACATTTACAATGTACATGGACACACATTCAAATACACAAGCAAGAGGCAAATAAAATCTTAAAGGCCCAATTTCCAAATATCTCCATTTTACAAAACAAATATAATCACAAGATGGTATTATAATTTATTTATCAATTAATTGGTCATTTTTCCCCAGGGGTCTAATGAACTTTTTGCAGTGTGACAGAAAAAGATTATCCAATTTTGGAGAATATAGCCCATGGACTGCATGCAGTGATATATTGTCATTTCTGATTTCCATTATAACAAGGCTATTTTATTCGAATATACCAAATGCTGCAAGAGTAAACAAACCAAATTAATCCCATAGTATGTCTATATTCATTGGTTCCTCCCCAAAAGTTGACACTTCACCAAATGAACCAAATGGCTTCCTAGTGTCTAGTTCCTCCCTAAAAGCCAAAACTTCACTGACTGAACCTAATGGTTTCCTGCTGAGCCTTTTCTTAATCAAGAAAAGGAGGCTATGAGAGGCAGCCAAAAAGGTAGAAGAAATCTAAGTGCCAAACCAAATGAGAGATATAAGCTCACATGCCATCACACATGAAGTACCAAGAGACATCTGTCCAAACTGAAACAAAAAAAAACATTTCTTTGTCATGAGAGTTAAGCAGCAAAATCTGGCAACACATGCTCCTATGGAAAAAGAAAACCTGTTTATTTTTAAAAATGATGAAAATGAAACCTTGCCATTTGCAACTATGTGGGTGGATATAGAGAGTATAAGATAAATGAAATAAGTCAGTCAGAAAAAGACAAATATCATATTATTTCACTCATGTGTAGAATCTAAGAAACAAAACAAGGGGGACCAGGGTGGCTCAGTCAGCTAAGCATCTTACTTTGGCCCTAATCTTTGGGTCCTGGATAAAGCTACATGTTACAGCTCTATGCTTAGCTGGGAGTCTTCTGGTCCCTCTCCTTTTCCCCCCTCCCCCTACTCACGATCTCTCTCTTTCTCTTTCTCTCTGTTTCAAATAAATAAATATTTTTTAAAAAGAAATAAGAGAAACAGAACAAACAATCACAGGGGGAAAAGAGACATGCAAACCAAGAAACAAATTTTTAACCATAGAGAACAAAATAATGCTTACCAGAGGGAAAGTGGATGGGGGTTGGGTTAAGTAGGTGATGGGGATTAAGGAGTACAATCATTGTGATGAGCACCTGGAGTTGTATACAAGTGTTGAATCACTAAATTGTGCAACTGAAACTAATATTATACTATGCTAACTAATAGGAAATTAATTTTTTAAATGATGGCTTAATCTGTATCAGGACAACATACAGTCCTTAGAGAGGCAGACAAGGATTGTGATGACAGATCAATCATGCCAACAAGGACCCAGTCCATCTAGGTTCCATTTTCTCCATACTTAATATGTAGCCCTTCACCTTCATGTTATTGTTTCATGGGAAGTAAATTGGACCTGGTTTTCATGCTCTTAGGGATAAATACAAAGCATGAAGACAATAGAGCAGATAACATTCTCCAGCTTTGCCATTTTCTATGCAAAAGTTTCCTAAGGAATGTCTGTTTTTTGTGGGTTTGTTTGTTTGTTTGTTTGTTTCATATTTACACAACTGGAATTGACTTCATTTATTAAAGAACTGGGCATCTTCTGAGCACATCATTCAGGGAAATAAACTGTTTCTTTCTTTTTCATTTATGCTTTGCTGTGTGAAACATAACACCTATCTGAGTTATCTTAACTTGTAGTGGATTCATCAATTACATGCAACAAGCAATCCTAGGAGAAACAGGGAAGGACTGGAATGGTTGTTCAGCAGTACAAACAAGGACTCATTCTCAGATTCCATTCCTTCATTCTCAATGTCTAGTTGTTCATCCTTGGTCTTCTTGAGTCACATTTTAAGACTGTAGTACTAAGCAGAGACCTCCATCCTTTCACAGTCTGGAATTAAATGACAGTGTGAAGGACAAGCAGCAAAAACTTCTTTCCAGGGTGCGGGATATTGGCGAGTGTATGTGTTGTGGTGAGTGCTGTGTATTGTGTAAAACTGATGAATCACAGACCTGTACCACTGAAACAATAATACATTTTGTATTAATAATATAGAAGGAAAATCCTCCTAAGACTTCCATCTACTTCCAAAATCTCATGGAACAACTGTCTTACTGATGTCTTTTTGTCTTCCTGCCCACAGGGAGATGGTATGACCAATAATTTCTCTTCTTAACACTATACTTGGACTGAGGCTTCCCATAAGTCAACTAACTTAATATATTAGTCTCCCTTCCTGCTTCTGCAAAAAAAGAGGTTGGCAATGACTTAACTCTAGTGCTGCTTTAGGTGTAATTATAGTATGGCTATTGTTGAAACTGTGAAGGTAAATACACCCAGTTATGTCATTGCAAAGTCTTCCTGGATCCACACTTACTAGACCTAAGAATATGGAGTATTGCGCGCCTGGGTGGCTCAGTTGGTTAAGTGACTGCCTTCGGCTCAGGTCATGATCCCAGAGACCCGGGATCAAGTCCCATATTGGGCTCCCTGCTTGGCGGGAGGCCTGCTTCTCTCTCTCTCACTCCCCCTGCTTGTGTTCCCTCTCTGGCTGTGTTTCTCTCTGTCAAATAAATAAAAAATAAAATCTTAAAAAAATAAAGAATATGGAGTATTATGTAATTCCATCTCACTACCAATGCTTCATATCCTTATTTGTTGTGTGTCAATAATAAAAAATTATCATTACATGGAATCTTTTGGGAATCAAATGTATTAAGAAAATCTAAAGAATGAGGGGCGCCTGGGTGGCTCAGTTGGTTAAGCGACTGCCTTCGGCTCAGGTCATGATCCCAGAGACCTGGGATCGAGTCCCACATCGGGCTTCCTGCTTGGCAGGAAGCCTGCTTCTCCCTCTCTCACTCCCCCTACTTGTGTTCCCTCTCTGGCTGTGTTTCCCTCTGTCAAATAAATAAAATCTTAAAAAAAAAAAAAAGAAAATCTAAAGAATGAACATTTCCTGGAGCATTAGTAAGTAAGAACACTATGAAAATATATTGTCTTCACAAATGTACTCTGTCTGTATTACTCTTTGCATCATCTTCCTGTCCTATAGCTATTTATACTTTGGGCACAACATTGAAGTATTTCACATTACTCTTGGCCCTACCTGAATATCCCTGCACCAGTACAGCCATAAGCCAAGACAAGGAATAACAAAACACAAATTCTATATTGAAGAACTCCAATATAGTCACTGAGATAACAGTGGAAAAGAAAATTTGAGTACCAGGTTTTTCTGGAAACCTGGATGGAAAATGTTGGTATTAAAGACCTTTTTATTCTCACATAAAATCTTAATTATTAATAAATTATAAATTATAAAGTGATTATAAATTCAGCTATAAAATATCCATGTTCAGTTCTACTTACATGGGAAAGCTGCTAAGTACATGATAAATACATACAGAAAGCATAAGCTCTTTCTAGGAATATCCTTAGCAAAATAGAACCATAAGCTCTGTTGGAACAGGGAAAACTTACCAGAGCATGAAATCACCAGCTGGTGTGATGAGAGAACTTGTGTGTACTTGTAGTATAACAGATGGTGCCTGAAGTGTGGTGCCTATGGGGGAAATACTTTAGAATGATTCTGAATTAGTCATACCTTTATGCAATATTATCCCCTTGAGTGTGGGTAGAACCTGTCAATAGAATATGTAAGAGATGTCACTACTGTGATTATGTTATACTATATGACAAAAGTGAAGAGATACTACAGGCATAATTAAGGTCCCTCATGTGGGGGGAACATGATCAAAAAAGACATGACCACTGACTGATCCATGATTTGGACCCAGATACTCAAAGGTTCCTTGGCACCCCTTCCACCTTTCCTTGAATGTCAGTTCCACTTGTCTTTCCAACTCCCAGAGATAAGTCCAAGAACATAGACTAAAATGATGATGTGATGTTGAATTACCTCCACAATACATGTGATTGAGCCCAGTTACAGCCGCTTCAGAAATTTTAAGATTTGGTGGGTGGCTATGGGGATCCATTCATCTTGCTATCATCCAACACAAGCCTCATATGTAATTTTCCCCAGAGATTATTAAAATTGCCACCTACCAACCTGGAGTGACCTGGCTCTTTCTTCAGTCTCTCTCTATCCTCTGCATATGGAGTCCAGTTTCAGATTACACCAGAAATGCTCCTGAGAGGGTTGTTAACCTACAATTAGTGAGCCAACTAGGAGACTAAAGAAATAGGCCTTGAGAAAGAGGTATCCATGGAAGAAATCCTGAGTTGGCTATTGACCTCTGTGTGGGGAGAGGTGAATATGTCAGATACTCCTATACTGCTGCATAAGTACAGGGACACCTAGATAATGCCAGACAATCTAATGTGCTTGTTGGAGAAACAGCAAATTTCACACTGTGGCAAGGAAGAAAAACACATGGTAGCTGCAGTGAGCTGGCCTCTAGTATGGGCAATTCAGTTGGCCACCAATACCAGACTGGAGGCTGAAAAATTTATATCTATGGATGCCTGGGTGGCTCAGTGGGTTAAAGCCTCTGCCTTCAGCTCTGGTCATGATCTCAGGGTCCTGGAATTGAGGCCCGCATCGGGCTCTCTGCTCAGCAGGGAACCTGCTTCCTCCTCTCTCTCTGCCTGCCTCTCTGCCTACATGTGATCTCTCTCTGTCAAATAAATAATAAAATCTTTAAAAAAGAATATTTTTAAAAATTATATCTATATCTATATCTATATCTATATCTCTCTCTATATATATATATAGAGAGAGAGAGAGAGAGAGAGAAATTTTTATCACTTTTCAGAAATTCTACCACATAGCATTAGGATCTGTCACAACTCCCTTGATCTTTATCTGTGGCAACTTGTGCCCACCTAACTTTGTAAAATAGCACACTAGGATCTTTAAATTTTTATCTTTCTCTGCCATCTTGTCTTCCAGCTGTAAGTCAGCAGGCTGGTTGGCACTCTCATATCATTTTCTAATATTAGTTCATTTTTTAACCTCTAGACATGAGCTTCAGCCTCCAGCCTGGTATTGGCGGCTAGCTGAACTCCCCATACTAAAGGCACACACACACACACACACACACACACACACACACACATACACGTATGTATGTATTTATATATATATATATATACAAATATTGTGGGATGGTTGCCTGGCTCAGTCCATAGAGCATGTATCTCTTCACCTCAGTGTCATAAGTTCAAGCCCTACATTGGGTTAATGAGAAAACAAAATGCTCCATGCCTTCTAACACTTAATACAATGAAAATTTTAAAATAGCAATTACCCCCAAAACTCTTTGTAATGAAAAGTTGCATTCTTTCTCTGTCCTTTAAATTATAAATCTTATCATGTCTTGTAAATATAAAAAACTCAGGAAATGACCAAAACACTGCCCACAGAGACAGAAGAAAAAAAAATTATGGGGGTGGGCTGTTAAAAATTTAGACTGTTGTGTGCCTTGCGGCTCAGTTGGTGGAACATGCAACTCTTGATCATGGGGTTGTGAGATCGAGCATCACATTGGGTGTAGAGATTACTAAAAATAAAATCTTGGGGCACCTGGGTGACTCAGTCAGTTGAGCATATGCTTTTGGCTCAGGTCATGATCTCAGGGTCCTGAGATGGAGCCCAACATTGGGCTCCCTGCTCAGTGGGGAGTCTGATCCTCCCTCTCCCTCTGCCTGCTACTGCCCCTGTTCCTGTTCTTGTGTATGCTCTCACTCTCTCTCAAATAAATAAAACCCTTTAAAAAAAAGTTTACTGACATAAGATTTAATTCTCTATTTCTATTAAAAAGACAAAATTTGGGGGGTGTCTGGGTGGCTCAGTCAGTTAAACATCTGCCTTTAGCTTGAGTTATGATCCCAGAGTCCTGGGATCAAGTCTCACGTCCAGTTCCATGCTCAGCAGAGAGCCAGCTTCTCCCTCTCTCTCTGCTGCTCCCCTGCTTGTGCTCTGTGTGTGTGCGTGTGTGCGTGTCAAAAAAATAAAGCCTTTTAAAAAAAGACAAAATTTTCTCGGTTTATTGGTCTGCTCTTGTTGACAAATTATATACAAAGGATTTTTGTTTTTCTTTATTTACCCAGAAAAATTAAGTTTCTCTTTTACTTATACCAGATGTATAAGAAACTCTCACCATATCTCTAACCATGGCCATTCTTAAGTCTTCTGTTACTTACAGAGTTATTGTTTTACTCTGATGCTTTAGCAAAAGTGTTCTTGCAAAAGTACTTCATATTCCAGAGGACTCATGGGAAAGACTCTTAGTACAGGTTATAACTGATGACTAAGATCAATTTTCCTTCATGTGGAAGGGACAATGATAAACATTTCAAGTTTCTCCAAAGTTACCTGCATAGCCCCACAGTATGCCATGTGATGGTAGCCTGGGATCTCTCCCTGTTCTTCTTCCCTACATCAATGATATGGACCCATTAAACTGAAAATATAATGTTAACATGTAAACCATTGCTTTTACTGTGGAACACTGCGAGCTTTCTTGGAGCACTTGACAGGAAGAGAATTGGAAATGAACCCACAGAAAACTCAAGATCCAGACATTACTGTAAGGTTTTGGGTGTTGGGGCACCTGGGTGGCTCAGTCATTGGGCATCTACCTTTGGCTCAGGTCATGATCCCAGTGTCCTTGGATTGAGCCCCACATCAGGCTCCCTGATTGGCAGGAGGCCTGCTTCTCCCTCTCTCAATCCCCCTGCTTTTGTTCCCTCTCTAGATATGTTTCTCTCTGTCAGATAAATAAATATTTTTTTGAAAAAAGGTTTTGGGTGTTCTGTGGTTGGATAAGACTCATGTTGTCCCCAAAACTGTAGTAAGCTGCCAGCCTATCCAACCTCTAAGAATGTGAAGGAGATGCAAACCTTTGTAGGGATTTTAGAGTACTGAAAGACTTATATTCCTCACCTGGCACAATACCTCCATCCCTTATGCAATCCTCTAAAGAAAGGGTAAGGGGGTTCAGGTACCTCCCCCAAGAATGTATCACTTTGGCATGTGGGTTATTTTGAGCTGAAAACACTTGACATCCTCTGGGCTCAAAAGAAACTTGTCAGGCAGCTGGGTGGCTCAGTTGGTTAAACGACTGCCTTCGGCTCAGGTCATGATCCCGGAGACCCGGGATCGAGTCCCACATCGGGCTCCCTGCTTAGCACGAAGCCTGCTTCTCCCTCTCTCACTCCCCCTGCTTGTGTTCCCTCTCTGGCTGTGTTTCTCTCTGTCAAATAAATAAAATCTTTAAAAAAAGAGAGAGAGAGAAACTTATCTCTCCCTTAATCACAAAGAAGAATCTAAATTGAGGGTTTTTCCCAGAATAGAGTTATTAAAAGAGATACATTTTATCTGAATGAACCATCTGTATAATAGAGCAAACATCTAATTTCCAAAAATGTGCTTTTTATTTCTCTGTGAAGTGTGCTTTTTCCTCTGAAATCCCAGACTCCTACCCCCTTCTCCTTAGTTCAGAATGACATATATACCTTATCAGGCCTGACTGTCTTTAGAATTTCCATGTCTGTGTGGATTCCCCATATATATGCCTATTAAATTATGTTTTCACCTATTAATGTCTCATGTCAATTTGATTCCTAGGCCAGCTAGAAGGACTTTTGAGGGGACAGGTGTTGTTAGTCCCCAACTGTTGGTGTAATCAGCAGGACACTTTGACTCACTGGACACCATCTTCTGGACACTGCTGCAGCTGAGAGATCCTGGGACATCTGATGCCTGTTGTAAACTCTATCAGCAGAGAGAGTCCAATGGAGCAAGAAAGGCAAGAGTCTTTTTCTCTCTTTCTAAATTTAGATTAACAGGAGAATATATGTGTGGAACTAGATCTGTAGGCCTGGTGATTCTTTGGTTAAATTTGGTAGCATACACTTTGATTAATGATTCATTTCCTCCAAGAGATAGTTTTTATTTTCCTTTACAGTATCTTTTATGTTGTTTGTCATTTATTGCTAAAGGATATCTTGAGAACTAATAATGTGTTATACATAAACAATAAATCATGGACCACTACCTCAAAAAATAATGATGTATTTTGTGTGGGCTAATATAACACAGTAATTTTTTTTTTAAGGAACAAGTTAGAGCCAATCTGTCTTTGACAATTTCCAAACATCACCTATTCTCAAAATGTTTGTAGATATTATTTTAAAAATCAGGCTATTGCGGGATGCCTGGGTGGCTCAGTTGGTTAAGCCACTGCCTTCGGCTCAGGTCATGGTCCCGGAGACCTGGGATCGAGCCCCACGTCGGGCTCCCTGCTCAGCGGGAAGCCTGCTTCTCCCTCTCTCACTCCCCCTGCTTGTGTTCCCTCTCTGGCTGTGTTTCTCTCTGTCAAATAAATAAAATATTTAAAAAAAAATCAGGCTATTGGAACAAAATTGTTCTTACTAAAAAAAAAGTAAATTTTATTTCTTTTTACATTTGTATTGTGTTATGTAAGTCACAATAAAATACATCATTAGTTTTTGATGCAGTGTTCCAAGATTGATTCTTTATGTACAACACTCATTGCTCCATGCAATACCTGCCCTCCTTAATATCCATGTCCAGGGGCGCCTGGGTGGCTCAATTGGTTAAGTGACTGCCTTCAGCTCAGGTCATGATCCTGGAGACCTGGGATCGAGTCCCACATCGGGCTTCCTGCTCGGCAGGAAGCCTGCTTCTCCCTTTCTCAGTCCCTCTGCTTGTGTTTCCTCTCTGGCTGTGTTTCTCTCTGCCAAATAAATAAATAAAATATTTTTAAAATACCCATGTCCAGGTTCACCAATCCCCCTACCCCTATCCCCTCTAAAACGCTCAGTTTTTTTCTCAGAGTCCACAGTAACTCATGGTTTTTCTCCCCCTCTGATTTATCCAAGTTCATTTCTTCTTTCCTTCTCCTAATGTCCTTCATGTTATTCCTTATGTTCACAAGGAAGGGAAACCATATGATAATTGACTTTCCCTGCTTGACTTATTTCACTCAGCATAATCTCCTACAGTCCCATCCACATTGATGCAAAAGTTGGGTATTCATTCTTTCTGATGGCTGAGTAATATTCCATTGTATATACAGACCACATCTTCTTTATCTATTTGTCTGTTGAAGGGCACCTTGCCTCTTTCTACAGCTTGGCTGTTGTGGACATTTCTGGTATGAACATTGGGGTACATATGGCCCTTCTTTCCACTACATCTGTATCTTTGGGGTAAATACCCAGTAGTGCAACTGCTGGTCATATGGTAGCTCTATTTTTAATTTTTTGAGAAATCCCCACACCAGTATCCAAAGTGACTGCACCAACTTGCATTCCCACCAACAGTGTAAGAGGGTTCCCCTTTCTCTGTGTCCTCTCCAACATTTGTTGGTTTTTGCCTTGTTAGTTTTTGCCATTCTATCTGGTGTAAGGTGGTAATTTCATTCATTTTTATAGGTGAATAATGTTCCATTATAAAGAATTATGACACATATGAGGTGATAACTCTTTGTAGTTTTGATTTATATTTTCCAGAGGTAAATTATCTTGAGCATCTTTTTATGTGGCTGTTTGTCATCTGAATGTCTTCTTTGGAGAGCGTTTGTTCATGTGTTCTGTCTACTTTGAAATTGGATTAGAGTTGCTTTTGGGGTATTCAACTGAATCAGTTCTTCATGTATTTTGGATATCGTTTATCAAAATGTCATTTCCAAATATCTTCTCCCATTCTGTAGGTTGCATTTTCATTTTGTTGATTTTTTCCTTCACTGTACAAAAGCTTTTTAGTTCAAAGTAACCCCAGTTGTTTATTGCTGCTTTTATTTTCCTTGCCTCAGGGGCCCAATTTAGAAAAATGTTGCTACAGTTGATGTCCGAGATGTTACTGCCTTTGTTCTCTCCTAGGAGTTTCATGGTTTCAGGTCTCATGTGTAGATCTTTAAAGAATTTTGAGTTCACTTTTGTGTATGGTGAAAAAAAAGTTGTCCAGTTTCAATCTTTTGAATGTTGTTGTTCAGTTTTTCCCATAAAATTTATTGAAGATACTGCCTTTTTCCATTGAGTATTCATTCACTCTTTTTCAAAGATTAATTGACCATATAATTGTGGGTTTCTGTCTCAATTTTCTGTTCTATATTTGTGACAGTATGATACTGTTTTGATTACTACAATTTTGTAATATAACTTGAAGTCTGGAACTGGAGTACTTCAGTTTTGTTTTATTTTTCAAAGATTAATTTGGCAATTTGAAATAGTTAGAAAAAATCCTTTACATTCTTTTCTTTCCCTTGAAATTATAAAATTATTTTATCCTTGAAATGTAAACACAGCCCACAATCTCCTGAGACTGAAGGGAAAAAAAAAGAAGAAATGTTGGACGTTAAAACATGAGTTAAAATACAAAGTTAAAATATGAACCATTAAAGGGCTTTTAGTCAAGAATCTAGCACCTCTAATAATAAGCAAATATGCTACAAATATCTACCTATGGAAAAATTTAGATACTCTTACTTTGCCTTGGATATACATATTCTACTCCTATTTTCTCTAGGAACTAAGCACCAATCTTTGTCATAAAAAATTTAGAAATTTTTTTCATTGAATAAATAATAAGTAAATAAGTAAATAAATAAATACATTTAAAAATTGGGTCCTCTCCACAAGCATTAGTGGAAACAAAATTAAGATTTGTTTACATCTCTCAAATGTGTGTGTGTGTGTGTGTGCCCATGAATGCTATAAATTTTAGATATGTTCTCTACCTCTGGATGATACTGCTAAAATTAGTATGTAAAAGAACTCTATTTGGTTGTTTTGAAGACAAGTGCTTGTTAGAATTGGGCATTCTAAAATTCACAGACAAGAGCTAGCCCAAATGTTTTTCAAGTTCATATATCTGGGATAATATTTGGTATTAAAAGTAATTTAAGGGCGCCTGGGTGGCTCAGTTGATTAAGTGACTGCCTTTGGCTCAGGTCATGATCCTGGAGACCCGGGATCGAGTCCCACATCGGGCTCCCTGCTCAGCAGGAAACCTGCTTCTCCCTCTCTCACTCCCCTTGCTTGTGTTCCCTCTCTGGCTGTGTTTCTCTCTGTCAAATAAAATAAAATCTTTAAAAAAAAAGGAAATTTAAGGTTGTTGATTAGAAAAAAATAGATATATATTTAGAGTTATGGTATTAAACATAAAACTTTAATTATGCTTGCTCAAATAAATAACCTAACCTTACACCTAAAGATGATAGAAAATGAACAGTGAAGCTTAAAGCCAGAAGGAAAAAGTAATAAAGGTTACAGCAGAAGTAAATAATATACAATCTTAATAAACAATAAAACATACCTATGAAACCTTGAGCTGATTCAACCTCTAGTCAAACTTAAAAAGAAAAAAATAGAAAGGACTCAAATAAAATTACAAATAAAAGAAGAGAAATCAAAACTAACATCATAGAACTATAAATTATAAGAGAATATTATGAAAAAATATATGCCAACAAATTGAACAATCCAGAGTGGATAAACTTCTAGGATTGTATATACTACCAAAACTGAAACAGGAAGAAATAGAAATTTGAGCAGACCAGTTACCAGCAAAGAAATTGAATCAATAATCAAAAACCTCCCAACAAACAAAAGTCCAATATGCCTATTCTTCTCAAACTGTTCCAAAAATAGAAACGGAAGGAAAATTTTCAAATTCATTCTATGAGGTCAGCATCACCCTGATACCAAAACCAGATTAAGATATCACAAAAAGAGAGAAATACAGGTCAATATCTCTGATGAGCATAGGTGCAAAATCCTCAACAAAATATTAGCAAACTGAATCCAACAATGTATTTTTAATCCAAAAATGATTAAAAAATGATTCATCATGGTCAGTAGGATTTATTCCTGGGTTGCAAAATGATTCAATATTCACAAATCAATCAACATGATATACCATATTAATAAAAGAAATGATAAGAGCCATATGACCCTTTAAAAGCATTGGACAAAGCACAACATCCATTCATGTTAAAAAATCTGCAACAGAGTAGATTTAGGGGGAAAATATTAAAAACACAATGCTAACATCATACTCAATGAGGACAGCAGAGAGCTTCCTTCAAGTATATGTCTATTATCATTACTTTAATTCAACATAGTACTGGAAGTCCTAGCCACAGCAGTCAGACAGCAAAAATAAATAAAAGATATTCAAATTGATATAGAAGATATAAAAGATTTACTATTTGCAGGTGATGTGATATCATATATAAAAAACCCAAAAGACTCAAGAAAAATGCTAGAACTGACCAACAAGTTCAGTCAAGTCACAAGATACAAAATCAATATACAGAAATCTGTTCATTTCTATACACCAATAACAAAGCAGCAGAAAAATTACAAAATCAATCACATTTACAACTGCAACAAAATAATAAGATACTTAAGAATAAACCTAATTAAAGAGGTGAAAGATCTGTACTCTGAAAACCATAACACACTGAAAAAACTAAAGAGGACACAAAGAAATGGAAAGACATTCCATACTCATGGATTGGAAGAAAAAATATTGTTTAAATGTCTATACTCCTCAAAGTAATCTACACATTCGATACAATTCTTACCAAAATACCAATAACATATTTCACAGAACTAGAACAAAGAATCCTAAAATTTATATTTAACTACAAAAGACCCCAAGTAGCCATAGCAATGTTGAAAAAGAAAGGAAAAGCTAAATACATAACAATTCTGGACTTCAAGTTATATTACAAAGCTATAAGGATGAAAACAGTATAGTACTGGTACAAAAATACACATGCAGGGAGGAGGGGCAAGATGGCAGAGAAGTAAGAAACCCTGTTTCAAAAGGTCTCCTGAAGTAAGCTGAACTATCTACCAGGACAATCTGAATACCCATGAAATCAGGCTTAGATGTAAGACTACATACTTCTGGATCTCTACAAGGGCAGAAGAGCATCAGCAGAGAGGTAAAGCAGAGCAGGAGTG